>JAEMWC010001908.1:0-20000 GCA_016490735.1 Pachyseris speciosa | reverse complement strand
TGGAACAAGCTTGCCAAAGGTCTTTTCCTCAAAAAACTGACTTAAGCAAGCATTGCAATCTCTTGCCAAAAAAGACGGGCATTGTTGTCTTAAATAAGCCCAAAGAGGTTCCTTCCTTGACTGATTTCTTCCAACAGTCTACTGTTTTCTGGTGGCTCAATGTATCTTGAGCATGTGTTAAAAACTAGCTCTGTGAATTCATTTCTCACAGTCAAAGTTGATAAATGTGGCAAAAACAAACACGACGGTATTTCTAGAAAACAATCCAAGGCACAAGAAAAAGTTCGAAGGATGCTTAAAACTGGATTAATGAAATGGCTTTTTCGTTTCAGCATTATTAAAGGGGCATTCTCACGCTATTCTACCATCAATTTAAAAAGCTTAAAAGTGCCAATTATGCATCAGTGAAAACCTTAAAAATAATGGCCTAGTTTTGCTGCCAAAGACTGTAGTACTGCATTGAGACTGTAAACCGGCCTGTATTCTATGAAAGATGACGAGGATGGAAATGGATTGAAATTTGGAAAACCTTGCCAGTTTTTTTTTTCAAAATTTCAAGCCATGCATTGAAAAATCACCCAAAAAATTATTATGGTTAGCTCTCCCTGCTAAAATTTCATTGGAATTCATCTTGCTGATTCTGTAGGAGCATTTTTGGCAGAACTGAACCAAAAACAGCAACTCTGAAAATAAGCCAATATCACAACCCATGAGTCACTAAGCCAGTTCTTTGTCCTTTTCTCAATCACTGAATATACTTTTGGATTGTGGTGCGAATCTTTAGGTTTGATTTGCGTCTGACAAATCCAAGTGTGACCGTGACTTCCGGTCAAAGAGATCGATGATAAATGCGAGTTTCCTCAAAGACCTCGGTGAGCAATGCGAGTTTCCACAATTTTGACTCGAGATCGAAGGGACTTCGATGCGATTTTTCAACAAATAAAAACGCACTTACCTTTCGAATTCAGAATCTCAGAATCTTGGACTTCAGAACCTTCGCGTGTTTATTCGACCCCCAGCGAATTTTCGGCAATCCTTTGCGTACTTTTCGCCAATCCTTTGCGAGCCGTGTTCTCAAAAATCGAGACTTTTTCTGCTACGGCGCCGAATTTTCCTCTCTATACGCGGGGATTTTCTAGGGTGCCTCCTCGGGTTTTGGCCGTCTGGGCCAAAACCCTGCGGGGGCAATTATCGTTCTTGCAGTCAGGTAATCAACGCTTGGAGACATTTGGCTACATTGAGGTTTTCCATCATGCAAATCCCTTTTAACATATGAAAACCGCGAGGAGCAAAATTTTTAAGTAAAAAAACAGTAAAAAGTAAAAAACAAACAAGCATTAAAGACGTTAAGATCCCTAATGTTAATACGGCGTGTAAAAAAACCGTGCCAGAAAGTCTTGCTGTCATGATCAACCTCTTGCACAATTTGTGGCAATATACAGCAAATCACTGCATGAATATCTAAGGTCGACAGCTCAACTGTGGTTATGCTGTGTTTGCCAAAGTGTCTAGTTTTTTGCCAGAGCGGATTTTTGATTTGTTTCTCAAAGATTATTTTATGGATTTACGGTGTGGCCAGTATTCACTGAACACGTACGTTCGGCTGCTTATCGCATCATCTACTGTATTTCTTTAGAGAACTTCAGCTTGTCATAAACAGTATACACTGAGTTTAATGCCGAAAACACAGCCAAAGTACGGAAGTATTTTTGAAACGGTTTAACTAAACCAGTGAGTGTTTATCGATACTCAAGTTTGTTTTTGTTGTAGACAATTTTCAATTTCAAATTTTCAGCAGTATAGCCAGAATTCAACTGTTCGTTGGAAAAATATGTTTAGTAACCAACACCTCCAAATTATTCCCCTCATATTATTGCCTTTTCTGCCTTCGCTAAGAATTCAGAAGTGCATTGTCCTCCCACATCACCCAACCTTCTTTCAAAACTGAAAAACTTTGCACACTACAGACTAGGAGAGCAGGTTATTTAGAAGTTAATTAGGCTTAAAGGAGTTAGTTATGCAATTGCATCGCCTTTTTTTTTTTTGTAAAAAGTCGTTTCACTTGTGTTGATGCAAAAAGAGCAAATGATTCATCTACACCGATTTCAGCACTCGACAAAGTCCCATTGACTTATGGCTGTTATGCGTGTGTGGCCTCATACACCACAAGCCTTTTTGGGACATCACGCCAAGCCGGCCACTTGCTGAATGGAACAGGTCACCACTAGGAGTGGTCACAGCCAGAGTTTTGTTACGTCCCTAGTGGTTCTTTTACGTCCCACAGAATCAGAGAATTATGAAGAGTTGTGAGACGGGGCCTACGGTTTATCGTCCTTCTCCGAGAAGACTAGAAAGTCTAACCGTTTGTAGATGTCATTCCAAAGGCAGCACTTTCTCCTCAATTATTTAAAGACCCTGAGTGTTGGTCCGGCCGAGGTTTCGAACCCGCGACCTCTCGCAAGGTAGTCCGGTGCCCTACCACTCGGAGCTAACCAGTCGGCGGTTATTATTCAAATGAACTGACTCTCAGCTATCGACAAAAGCGGCTGACTATCCTTGACATTTATCCAAAGCGCAGTGCGTTTACAAAAACACTTTTCAACTTCTTTGAATGATGAAATAAACAACTTTCAGTGTGTTCATTTTTTTCTTACTGCGACAAGCTAATCGTCAGTGTCCAAGAGATCACTGTCTTCAAGGCAGTCCGGTTATAACAAAATTCGATTAAACTGACAATTTAAAAATCATTTAGGACTGAACGCTACATTAACAAGCAGTTGTTTACAAAGTTAACGACCAAACGATGGAAAGATGGAAAAAAAATAATCTTATTTCCCTTGATCACAAACATACTTAGTCTCCTACGCAGCCGTTCTTTGGGTCGTCTCGCAACGCACTAAAACATACCCAAATCAGATCAAATCACATGAATACTCGCCTTTTAGGGAACTTCAAAGCTTTTAATTCAACTGCATAATTCTTCTCTCGTCTAACACTTGTTGATATACAATCCTATATGTGCTTATTACTCCGGTAAAAGAAATGAAATGACAGGAAAACACTTCGCACGGTGCGAACGCTCTTCTGGCATCGTGTTCGATTTCATTCAAAAGATCAACAAGAGTCCGCGAAAAGCTCTCGAGCGGTGATGCGCATGCAGAACGTTTTTCCGCTCTGAAGTTTTTAAGAGGGGCCCTTCTCCAACATTGGGGCGGTGTTTCAAAATATATTTTCTTTTTCATGTTTCCATCCCTTCTTTACACTCTTTGAAATTTCACTCAAATTCAAGTACACCGCCACCTTAAAAATATAGCCAAAATGTACAACAACAATGTGATCATTTTTATCGGCTGTCACCGGCTCGATGAAGTTGGAGACATGAGCGTTCTGCTGTGAACTCGTTTTAAAATGTTTCTGGCTGAAGCCAATGAAAGATAGCAGGAAATTGCAACAACGCTACTTTAGCAAGAGCTATACGTTTTAAAATGTGCATTGTTGTCCGACTAGTCTCACTTTTTTGAGTGGAGAGCGCGTCAACTGTCATTTGTAAGGCTTCGCGGTAAAAGGAGAGCAGCAGGCGATTGAAATTTATTATGCATGTGTTGCGAGTCTTCTCTGATTGTGGACAGCCCGCGAAACATGCCCGCTGGGCATGCCTGGGTAATCATACTGTTGCGGTTTCCGTCCCAGGCCCACCTCGTCCATTCTGGTGCCCCATGTTTGCCCCATCACTTGATTTACGGTAAGTAGACGATCGTGCACCCGCCTGACGCGCAAACAATGTACAGCGAAGAGCTCTTCTGTAGGACGGCAGCCGCCATGCATAGATGAAGATATCCAGAGCCACCTTGATAAAAAGCATTAAATCGCTAACTCGTATTCCTATGTGTATGTTGATGTTTTCTACCTCGTTTTTTGGTTTTCTGAAAAGATGTATGTAGAGAACTATAATATGCAGCGACGCCGAAGCTAGCAGAATGGCGGTTAGGTAAAACGTCATGACCGTGAATTGGCGTTCACTGTGTCGTTTCTTGTACGATGTCCTCTTCTGGACAGAATGGCTCAAAGACGCCTTTTTACGAAGCGAGGTGCTGTGTTGAAGATGCCGGTTGAAGGACGTGAAGAGCATTACTTGAACGACGACTAAAATTATTGATATGAGGGTGGGGTGTATGATGAGGTCTATTTTAAGATAGGTATAAATATCGATGCCAGTAAACTGAAGCATGGAGAAGCTAGTGATGTAGACAAAGCTCACAGTGAGAAATCCCAAGACGCGATTTTTGGAGACAATTTGCTTGAACCGGTGAGGGTACGTTATGGCGATATACTGGCACACCGAAAGCGCCAAGACAATGAGGAACGAAACCGTGATTGTTATTGTGGAAATAACCCCGCCAATTTTGTGAATCAGCTGATAAACCTCGCTCGGCCTATTTCTGAAGTCGGCGAAGTCGGCGAAGTAGTAGGCTGCAAACATCGGCTCTACGGTAAACCCTGTGAGAAGGTCAACAACGGCAAGGCCGGCGATGAAAAACGTCATTGGCGTGCGAAAACAACGCAGGGGATCCCTGTAAATCGCCGTCAAGAGAAGAGCGTTTGAAATCACGGTTATCGGCGATAAAATACATAAAAAGATCGCGGAGACCAGCTCTAAATGACGATAAACCCGTAATTCGGGCGAAATGTCACTTGAGGAGTTTGCCGTCGAATTCATGACAACCAAAGGCGACGTGCGAAGCGATGATCGGATGTATATGCCACTCGATAAGATAGCAATCTTCTATGAATTTCAACTTTGCTTCTTCCTTCCCAGGCTTTTAGCAGAGTTAACCCTAAAGATTACCTGAAGGAAGATCAATGATAGTGACGAATGCTGTTCTCTTCGATTTGACTGAGTGGATTGCGATTGTAACCATATGTCAGTTTCTCTTCGCCAATATATTCAGTCCATCTATAAGTGACACGCACGTACCACTGTCAGCCGATATTTAATGGCCTGCGGGCTTTTGTATTAACAACCAAGCCAAATGACTGTTTTCCTTGTCAGCAATACAGCGGTGTTATCGAAGATGGGGCAGGACGTAAAATATTACAATTGACCAACGAGATATTGTGCCTTACAGCTTCGATGACAGGTGTTCAAAATGCGCCCAAGAAAACACAAACACTGTGCTGGTTGCACTTGCACTTGGATCAAATGACTCTGTGGGGCTATCGGATGAGATTTCACTTGATTTCTGCTACCAGTGTCGATTAGTACACCAGTTTCTAAAGGGGAAATTAAGAAATATGTTAGAGTAAAGTCACAAAGGTGTTCTCGGCTTTGGTGGTTATGACCCTACCCAAACCACCGCATACTTATCAATTGTTGGTTAGATTGGATGCACATTTGAAACTAGGGAATTTTGAAACCGGTTCGTAAACTGCATAGGATAATATCCTAAAATCTGAACTGTGACAAAATTCGAAACTATATTATATGACAGAGCGATACTATGAAAGCAGTTCGAAAGTAACTTCCAAATGCGGGACGAATAGTATTTCCGCGTGCGCAGTTTTGCCGAAATCAAGTTTCAATATTCAGTGGTTCTTCGAGGAGCTGGTTCCGCAATAAATTTGGTCATCACTAAAATGAGGAACAAAACTGTCACTACGTGGCTCAAAGCTTCGTAATTGAAAAGCGTTGATCAACTAAGTACGTCGAGAATCGACGATCCTTAGAGTTTTATGATTTCATAAGTTCGTTAGTCTGCAAGACATTTTCTCGTCATGATATTACGGTATAATACTCTTCCGAGAAGCACTGAGCCGGCTAGGTTGTGTTTTTGAATAACAAGCGACTGATGCCTATGTAAACGGTTTTAGTAGCGAAGCGCTGTCCACCTGACAATGTAAAATAAAAAACGCATGATAGCTGACATGTGGTAATGCAAATTTTAGAATCTGATGATAAAAGTGCATTTATTCGGTTCGACAGATTTATTTTCTCCATTTCATTACTGAAGAAACCTCTTTCTTTCAACGTAATTCACAACTTCATACTTATTGGACGGCAACGTTTCTGTTTACAGATGTGAATAATAACTGCGGAGAAATTTCACTGAAGAACCTAACTTTCATTCTATGGTGATTTTCTTTGCATCTGTGTTTTCCAAGCTGACTTCAGTTCAAAAATTAAAGTTTCTGCCATTACGCAGAAGAGGTAACTGCAGTTTCTGTAAGCTATTCCTCTCACACTAATCGGCTGTTAACTCGTTTTTATTTTTTTGGGATCAATGTTATTTCCTCAAAGAAGGCAGTATGCAATTTAGTTTGCCAAATAAACTGAGCAAGGAATTACCGCTCATTTAGTGACAGATCAAACATATTTTTTAAATAACAGAGCCGTGAAATGATTGAAAACATTGAGAGGGTCTTCCCGGGTCGAGCCTGGGGTTTATAAACTCTTACACGCCTCCAATTTCGCTCGTTATATCTCACTACAAAAGGTTTATTTACCTTGTGTTATCAAATAAACCGACCAATACTGCATTCAGTTTATGGCGTTAATGTAGACTGTGTAATGAGCCCAGTTATTTGCATTTGAACGCAGAGGTTCGCGGGCCTAGCCTATGGGTCTTTTAAAATAGAATAGAACGTGCTTATGGGAATAAATTCACATATACGTATGAACCTTTTTGCAAGCTGTTATCAACCCAGAATCCAGCTGATGAAGCTTTCATCGCCTTGATCAATTCCTTTGAAGACGGCAATACTTGAGGAATTACCTCAGCGGAAATTGTGTGTTCAGTCAATTCAATTAATTCCCTTTCGTGTTCAGTTTGTGATACCGCTCCATCAAGATAAGTTGAGAGCAAATAAGTTGATGCATAGAAGGGGACTAATGAATCAGCCATCACTTAATATACTACTTACACAGTTCAAAGAGACAAAAAATGATCGATCTCATTATTTTGGGCAAAAAAATGGTGGACAGCAAATCAAAGCAGGAAATCCCCTTCTTTTCGTTCTTCGGCCTATGTTTTTTTCGCCTCTTTTTAAGAGTGTCCAGGAAACCAGCCCGACTGGAGGTAGTCGTTTGTTTCGATAAGGAAATTGCTGATTGATCTGATTGAGTTTTGCCGAACTTCTTTCATGCACATAATCAGTGTTGCACGGTAAACGAGCTCTTGAGCTACAAAGCACGATATCTCATCGTCTAGTTGAGTAATGCTCAGGAATCGATTTGTAGCTGTGGATTTCAGTATCAGCTTGGGATTCAGTTTTTATTTGGTCAATACGTTGGCGCGAGCCAGTACGAAGAAAAATTAAAAATATTTCTTTTGTCACCGTTGCCCTTCAAGGTGAGGTCCTGTTATATTTTACGTCTTCGAGACTGATGAAGTTCAACACTATTAGCTAATATCACCTGGTGAACAAAAGTTGAACTTTTCAAGTTTCCAAATTAACATTTAAATGGCTACAGTTTTCAAACCCTGCCGACTTAATTTGATAACAATTGAAAATTATGTTTTCTTATATGCCTTGCATTTGAGAAGCTCAAAAAGAGTGTTTTTCTCAACCGCGTGAGTGTGTTTGGCAGCTCATGTCACAAATGTGACCGCTGAAACCAATTCTTTATAGGTGTATTTCAAAAATACTCATTTGTCAGATATCGTCATGAAATCACTTATGAACAGGTTATGACAATTATTTGGGTATGACATTGATGTATTTGCGAAAACACTGCTTTCTCATCATGCACGACCCAAGCGGGATTATTTCGATTTGAAATCCAATCGGCATAAAAGTACAATCAAAAATTCTTTGTGAAAACTTCCATGTTCAGGAGGTAACTTCGCAGAGATCAAGACCTGTATTGGCAGAGCAGTTTTCAGTTGACAAAGGACGAAAGAAACGGAATCGTAAATAATATATACACAGTGCCTGGGAGGATGAAAGAGTTTTCTTGGTGGGATAGTTTACAGTGTAAATTTCCAAAGCTAAGTGCCTAATTTTAATTGAGATCAACACGTGAAAAGTTGCAGAATTGCAAACGTTTCCTCTTGCTTCTTCTTTTTTAGTTAAATTGTTGTCATCCTGTTAGCCGTGGTACTCTGGAGATCAATAAAAGCTGAGAAATTATAAGATCTTTAGACTACCTTTCAGATCAACAACCGCTTGTTATCTTTCTACGAATAGCAGAATCGCCGTAGAAAAGATAACACCCTAATAACGCTGACAATTTTTATCCTTGATGGACGATCACTGCCGATTTACCGCGCAAACAGAAATCTGCTAAAATGTTTGATCAGGTGTGTATGGCTTCAGAATTGTTTATCGCGAAATAGAGGAGACGTCTGACTCTTACGGTCAGACCAAAGACCTTGTGGCTTTTTAACCGTCACTTTTAAGAGAGACCTTTTTTAAAACTTTTTAACAGTGTTGCTACAATGCTGATATCGCCGGAAAATAATGATAAGAACAAATGAAGTGGCTGTAGTGAGTGGTGATGCAGTCCAATTCTAAGGGAAGTATATACATTTAAATAAAGCAACCAAGTTACTTCTTTTTGCTTCCTAGCAAATTCAACCAACTTTGTTAGGCGTATCACCTGTATGTTAAAATTCAAATATTATGGCGCTGTATAAAAACACCGGCGACCTCTGAGGGTGCTTTAAAAACATTCGAACGGCATCTCGATTTGGCGTGATAAGAGATATTTCAAAACTTGTACCTTGATTCCCAAGCCAAAGAGTTAAGGAGGACGCCAGATATACTGAGCTCAGTTTGTATAATTTTATACTGGAGTAACCTTGAGCACGGCGTCCCATGCTACTTCCAGTCTGTGCATAAGAATTAAATAAGTAATTTTGGCATCTGTTCTTAAATAATCCCACAATGGTTTCACGAAATTTAGGCGGAAGATATTTACCTGCGTCCAGAAGTGAATGGAACGGTCACCGAGCGAAATGCCGCTGAAGTCTTTTGTGCTACGATTCAAAGTTGTACGTTCTTTCAAGGATCGTGAAGCGAAGAAGCATTTGAATAATAAACATGCTGTATGGAAGTCTTCCTACGGATCATTCAACAAGCTATTATTATGATCTACGTGTGATTTGTTTAATCATTTTTGAGCGCTATTTCGTCATCAATTCATGTTTAATTTATTCCGCGACAACTAACTTCCCACGCAGCTGAACGATGGGGAGATTTTTGCAAGCACGTTTACCTGTAAACCTGAAGAAATCCTGAACAACCAAACTAGCAAGGGACGCTTGAGGGGTCAAATACCTTTATCCCTAAAATAATGGTAAAATCATCCAAACTCGTTGCCACAGCGATGAAATGAAAGTCCACTAAACTTACACTTTTTTCAATTACTGCCGTCTCTAGGACATAAAGTTTTCCGAAATACACCCCTTACTCCCATATCACAGTGAGAGCTATTTTCGCGGTATTTTTACTGGTTTCAAAGATTTCATTTTTTATATATATTTTTTCGTCATTACAGTAGTTTTTCTTCATAACCATTATTTTTGGTCGCTTTAATAATTGATGTGGGACGCCAAAGGTAATTCATAGTCTGGATGACAAACCACTGTGGCTCGAAAACGTGTCCATCATCTGGGGAAAGGTAATCAATCCTTTCAAGACAGTTTGATGTTGCATTAATTTTATAAGAGAATTAATTTTGAGTCACGAAAGAAAGGGTCGATAAGACAGTAATAAAAATTTTGACAGAATTATCAAAGAACTGCCCTGCGGGTTACTTTATTTAACAAATAAAAAAGCCTTAACCGTGCTTTGTTCTGTTAATTATAAGGCACGCAAGGAAGTGACGAGAGCACGAAAGAAGTAGGAAGAAGCATGCACGAGCCGCAGGCGAGTGCTTCTAACTACTTCTTGAGTGCTCTCGTCACTTCCTTGAGTGCCTTATAACAGAACAAAGCACGGTTAAGGCTTTTTTATTTGTTTTATAATAAAGAATTTCTTAAATTCCTCACGTATTCGGCTAAAATTTTCGGAAAACTTTATTTTCCAAATCCTACGAGTGGCGTCAGCCGTGCAAAGTACTCTCATAAGGCACGCTAAAACAGACCAATCACAATCCTTGTTAGAATGGCTCAATACATTTCATTGGTTAAACACGACTAAAGCTGTCAAAATGTCAAACCATCAAAGTTCAGAAACCATGAAAGTGCAAGTTGTTTTTTAGTATAAAATCGCGATCAAAAAGCATATTGTTCAGAGAAATTCGGCGGAATTTTGGCTCATGCATTCGCTAAAAAAGGCGCAATGATCAAGAGCTAGTTTTAAAAGACACTCAGGAGGGTGAATTTTCGAGTGAAAAAAGAAAGTGCAAAAGATTTTATTCGTGAAAAGCTTAAACTTGGATCGGCTTGCATGGCGCCCGGCGTAGCGGGATTGTGTGGTTGAAAACAAAATGATGATTCTACGGCATCTTGCAGCTCACCAAAAAGGGTCACAGAACAGTTTACCATTAATGGGAGGAACGAGTAGCTCAAACTTGGAGAACGAAGTTCTTTCTTTGGACAGTCCATTTGCTATGTTTACCGATGCGTGTTTTTAAGCGGATGTGTTTTTTCAAGTGATGGAAACCTCTACAACGACAGCTGAATTAAATAAATTTCAGCTTTGAACATTTGGTTTAATTGTTGTTACTTTTGTTCAGGACTGAAACTCGTATTTATCTCTCGACTGGATGTAAATAGTAATCATCTACACTCGTTTTGGACGCAAATTAAGAAGTAAGCTTAAGCTTAGTTGAACTGTTTTTTCGTTTGCTTTGCGAGCGAAGAGTGATTTTACTCCGCTTGGCTGACTGTTTTTTTCGACGTGTCTCAGCAATGTTGAGAAAATTTTGCCCTTATGTTATTAACACGTAACTAAAATTAGTCCTCGAAAACACTTGTGTTTTCAGAAGTTGCTGAAATTGCCCTCGTCGCTCTGTGACTCGGACACTTTCAGCAACTTCTGAAAACGCGCTTGACATTAAGCTTAATCCTTAATTTTTAATGCTGTTATTTGTGGTGTTACTCGCAGAAACAACTTCCAAATCCATTGAGGCTAACCGCTCGTTTTCATACACATTTTATAGGTCGTAAAAGACGTCTGAGTCAAAATAAAAAACCGAGGGAAAAATTCAGATTTTCATTTGGGTCTATGGCGTGACACCGTACTGCCCGTGCATCTATACTCTCATAAGGCACGCTGTTTTAACCAATCGGAGATCGCGTTATATCGAAACTTTATCATAATAGAGAAATACTGAATGATAAAGCAAATATACATTGAACACTAGATAATTACACTGACTTCGCCTCCCCGTAAGCGACCATTTTCCCGCTAACACGAAAATGTTCCCAGTCAATTCATTTCAATTGAAACTCTCGAATCGACTACCTATTGTAAGCAAGCGCGACCATTTCTAGAGCCCACAGTTTAAAATTTTTATCATTGTTGTTATCATTTGGTAAGCGACCACTTTTCAGATAATCCTATCTCTCCCAGACACTCGAAAGCTCCAGAAAGATGCGGTTTTCAGGCTTGCTTGCTTGTAGTTTGTGCTAGTTTGGGTTGGGGCGAGGAAAAATTTGCTGAGGGAGTAGGCGCGAAAGCTTAACGTTCCTCTGCCCCAACCCTCTACCGGTCAAGCAACAATCCAAGATGGCGGCATCGAAAACCTGGTCTGTCGTGCGTTCCGTTCCAAAATAACGCCTGCACTGCAGGCTAGGAGTACTCTGGAGGGAATGTTTTGCATTAATCTTATCAGTTTTACGAGAACCCAGTTCTGAATTCACCAGATACCTCAACTATCAATCAAAACGATTCATTACGACAAACCAGAAGATAAGAAGACCATCTGCATTGTGAACTGCTTGTAGTCTCTAATACCGGCGATGGATTGTGGGTGGTGAAATACACGCGCGCGCGAAGTTGCGAGGAGACGCGACGCGAGGGGTCACTCTATCTGCAGTGTCTTTCTTCTTGCTTTCCTTTGCATCTCTCGCGGCTTCGTCGCTTGCGCGCGCTAGATCCACTTTAAACAGACTTCAAACACCACAAGGTCTCAAGGTGGCTCAAAATGGTTTCGTTCTTTTTAAACACCAACTCTTTGATGGAACGATGCTCCCACAATTTTTCGTTTGTTTCCTTCAACATGGTATCCAAAAATTTCCCAATTATTTCTCAACAAGTTGTGTTCACTGTTTTAACATATAAGGTTACCATAGCAACAGCACAGCCTCTTAGAAACACCCTTATTTTTGGGTTTATGTGCCTGTAACTCAAAAACGAGTTGGATGACCTCCATTTTTTGTTAATGAGTTGAAATCAACATATGAAGATTCATCTTTCTGCAAAGTTTGAAAAAAAAATCGTTAAATGGGGTTGAGAGCCACCTTAATTTTTCTTATGAGTGAGTCTAAACCCACTCATAAGAATTGAAAACAGACCCTTTTTTTTTTTAAAGAAAATTTGGTTTATGAGAATGAATATATGAAATCATATATTTGAACTGCGGATTAATGATAGAATATGTGAATGATCATCGCAGTTATCAACACTACTTAAGGGCAGTTTGCTGTAAGGACCGACTAAGGGTATGCAAGATAGAAAAAAGCGATTTTCCCAAACTTTGTCAAATAAAGGCCAAAGTGAACTAGTTATAAAAATATATGTTTCCAGTCGTTTAGGTTTTTTTATTTTTTTTTTTATGCATTTTTTTGGATTTTGCGCACGGCGGCAGCCTAAATCAACGCCGAAATTGGGAGTTTTCCGAAACCGCAGACTGCAAGTTGTTTTGCAGTAGTTCAGAGACCTGCTTGTTGAAAAATGTTGAAAACAACAACACATACACGAAACGCAATCAAATGTTCAAACGCTACTGCTTTTATTGGGATGCAAGGCATCTCAGTCACCAATTCCCAATTAAGCTAATCAACAAGTCCTAATTATGTTCTTTTGTGCGTTCAGGAACAAAGCGGAAGGGGCGCCTGCAATCAGTGATTTAGTGCAGAGAGAGAACAATGGCACTGGGTGTTGAATAGTAAATATGTGATATATTGCAGTCAGCTGAGGGCGTAGCCCGAAGCTGACTGCAATATATCACATATTGTTGCCGGCCTCAGTAACTATCTAATACATATCAGCTAGAAAATAGTGCAAGAATTAAATGAAAATCTTACCTCGCAAACGAGCAGTCTAGCTAGACAGATGTTTTAAACATTACAAAAACAGCTCTTCTGCTTCCAAATTAAAGAGGAAGTTTGAAAAAAAAAATGTAAACAAGAGCTCTATCAGCTCCCTTTTTATCAGAACCTCAACTGAGCAGCCAGTCAGCAAGAATATGAACATATGGCACCCTGGGAAGTTTGCTTACGTTTTAGAATGGTCATTTCATTTCACAAGGTTAGTCAGCTTTACTGTACAGCTGGAGCCTATAAACGCGACACCATAATACTCAATACAGAAGCACTCCACACACGACTACTGGAGTAAGCCCAGCAAAACTGTTATTTGGAAGAGAGATTCGTTGGAAGCTACATGGTGTGGAAGAGTTGCGTTCAGGTAGCAACGACAGTGAAGTTCTGGACACGGATCGCGAAAGAAAGCAAAAGAGAAAAGACTATGCTGACAATCTGAGAGGTGCTTGAGATTCTGATCTGAAGGAAGGAGACAAAGTGCTTCTACAGAAACCCACAGTTGATAAGCTGTCCCCATCATTCGAAACCACACCCTATGAGGTGGTCAACAAGCAAGGAAGTCATGTTGAAATTAAGTCTCCTTCTTGTGTTCGCTGCAAGAGAAATGTTACTCACCTACAGAAGTACGTGGAAGACAAATCACTGGAACCAGCAGACAGTGATCCACAAGACACATTACCACATGATCCGAAACCTAGTGAGGAAAAGGAGCAGAACGTTCCCACTCAGCATTATGTGTAGAGACCCAAGCGCAATCGTCTACCAGAGAGGTTCAAGGATTATGAACTTGGTTAAGAATAACTTGCGAATGAGATGCACATTTCATGACCGAGTCATATTTCACACTATATCGTTGTGTTTGTTCTGATTTAAGGCTTGGACATTGGAACACTTTTCTTTGATTTAGTAACCATTTGAATAAAGCTCAAGTATTTGTTGCTGTTATTTTCCAAAAGTTGAACAGTGGACATTTTATTCTAAACAAGGGAGAGATTGTAGTATTGATGATGTAATCATATGAGATCGAGTGGAATTATGGGACATAAAAGTGAGCACATGGCGTGTGTTACACTGGCGAGTTAAATCTGTGCGTGTTTTTGTTTGATCCGCATGTTTCACGTATTGTGAAACAATACGGGACCGAAGAAAGCTCCGAAAGATAAAGACAAAACAGATGAGGGAAACCGACCGTGCTGAAAGCGAAGGCGAGCCTTTTACAGAAAGCCAAGTTTTCAGTACATCGAGCCAAGTCATGGATTTCAACTCATCCTGCCATAATTGAATAAATTGATAAAAAGCTGAGGCCGGCCAGCCTTAAGCTATTGGATAGCACTGAAAAAAAAACATAATGGCCCTCCCGCAAACCCGATAACAGTCCATCGCGCACTACTGGAATGTGGAGTCGACGGAACTGTAAGTCAGGTGCGTTTCCCTTTTGCTGTTTTGACGATTTTCGCAAGTTAGTATTAGCCCTCGGACATACATGCTTAACGATAGTATCGAAAGTGGTATAAAGCCACTTAAAAAGAACAAGTTTCAGAATAATTCACATTGACATTCAAAAATATTGACAGAACTGTAATGACACTCCTGCATTCATAGTTAGAATTATCCCTCGGACAAACGTGCTAAATGAGAAAATCGAGAGGGGCATAAAACTGCTGATAAAGAACAAGTTTCGGATGAATTCACATTAACCCTAAGACAAATTGACAAAACTGCAATGAAATTCTTGAATTGATAGGCCTCTTAAATTTTGGTGGTTTGTACTTGAACTAAAGCTATCGTTTCTCTTTTTATTTTGTTAATAAGGTTCCCTGTCGAAAGGGACCCTGTCGTGACTCCCAGAGCTTTCTCACGGTATGACCCTCTAAAAGTTCCACAGCCGAAGTATTTTCGAGAAGTTCTAGAAAACAGCCTGTCGGAAGCTGACATTGCACTGTTTTGCGAAGATTTCCTGAGGCTTCTTCATTTCAACAAGAATAAACACATAGAAATAGTGCTGTGCTTAGTTGAAGAGGCAGATAGCGGCAAGACGAGCCTCATTTACCCAATACTCGGGCTGATACACCACAGCAATGCAGCAACGGTCACTAAGTAGAAAGTCTTTAACAAGGCGATGAGAGGCAAGCACACCGAGGTCATCTTCATAGACGAGGCTACTCCGTCAACTCTCGACGTGGACGACTGGAAAATCTTGACTCAAGGAGTACAGAACGGCCAGGTCGTTATTTAACCGATGTCCGATGTTCATGACTGCACAGCAAAAGCTTGCATTCAAACCAGAGGATAAGAGGGCTATGGACCGAAGGCTGCGACACTACTATTTTAAGGGCCTTTCAAATCCAAAAGAGAGGGCGACGCGCAGTGGCTCCTTAAGCACCGAATGGATGCATTGCTTGGGTGGCATTGAAAGCCAGGGTGGCCAGCGACGAAGAGGAGAGCTATGGTGAAGATGAACAAGCTGAGACTGACATGCATGCTGACGAGGGCACTCTTCCAGAGAGTGAAAAGGAGGCTTTAAGAACTTTGCTGCTAGCCGACCTTCTAACAGAATCAAAGGAAAGCCCGTATAACAATAAGGGAACTGCACAAGATGACGACAAGGGAGATCTCGACGATTCGGATGATGACGAAATCGTATCCGCGTTGAAGACGTCTTTGGAGCAGAGTTTCCCGGGAACCTTACGTCACCGCCATATCAGTCACATCCTGGAAACTCGTCTACAGGAAAAAGAAAGGCTGAAGCGACGGGAGGAGATTCGTACGAGGGATATCAGCAGCATCTTCTTTCCAGGGGTGTATCGAAAGAGAAAGTAGCACTGCTACCGCGAGATGACCAGAGCCCCTTCCAACACCAATTAGACATGATCTGGCCGTTTTTGAGCAAGAGCAACTCAAGGCAGAACAAGAAGCAAAAGAGAAAAGGGAAAAGGAGGTATACCAGTCATCATGGCTGAAAAACACGGAGAGAGAACGTAACGAATGCATGGTCACTCCGCAAACTGGTCTTCACCCAGAAGTGAAAGCTTCGATGATGGCGCTTAGAGAAGACAAGTTAAAAAACCATCACAGGAACTTGGGCACCACTGGATGCAAAGCAGCCTTATCCGAAAGAAAGAGGCTCTGCACAGAACTCGGCCTGTTGCGAAAAGAAGACCAAGGCATGGTCAATAGCCTGTTCGAACCCTTGCGTCTGGCTTGCGCACACCAGACTGTGGAGGAAGACGAATTCTTCAATCACGTACCTAAAACGCCATCTTACGTCCCGCAAAACGACGTCGATCAGTTGTGGCCGCAGTCGCCGTGCACCATCCAAGCAGCTCATTCGGAGCAGCGCACAATCGGTTACTGAGGTTGACCTTCCAAACGTGAATGACTGTCCTATTTCAGAAGAATTGCTTCCATCCTGTAGCACCAAGAGGCGCAGTGATTATCCGCTCAGCCAAGCTCAAGCGAAGAGACGAAGGTACCCTCTTAAAGCACTTTAGCGTTAGTCAAAAGTGAAAATGACGAGACCAAACTCAAAAAGTATGTCACTCGAGCAAGATCGTTGCATGAATACAAACTGAAACGTTAATCTTGCTTTATTTGATAGTAAACTCATTCCAGTGACAGTGCAAACTTTCTTTAGTAGAATAAAGTGTTTCAGTAAATGATTAGCATAAGTCCTTAAGGCCTTTGTTTCTGCACGTCAAATGTATCTCGGCATTTAGAAAAGTGTTCAGTTAAGGTGCATTGCCCCTAAGAAAATTCGATGGCAGTCCTTTTCTTCAGAGAGTCCGCCGTTCTTCCGTTTTGAAACGTAAAATCAGGATCTCTAAGAACAGCTGTCCACTGTTACATCGGGAAACGTCGCGCTCTCCTACTTATCCACCTCAGAGCCTTTGTACATTGTAGCTTTTGCGGGCACTCGTGAGCCTTCACAGCAACTTCGCGCGACCTTTGCTTTTAATAGTGAACTTTGGCAACGGCTGGGCTGTGATTCTGGATCTTCCAACAAAATCCTTTACTCTTTGCTAGTGAGCTGATTGAAGCTTTGCGTTTCGACGATTTGACGATAGCGCGTCGGGTGAATGTACTTTCCGATTGCGTGTACTCTAGTGTACTCATGCATGACGACGCCCAATTTGCTGTGTAGGCCTCCATTTCTCGTGACAAGAACGAACTCGTACTGGGGTTTTAGCAATGGCCTCACGAAATTGATGTAGCTATCGAACACCTGCATGCTTTCATCGGTCAAAATCAATGAGTCACAGATCAAATCAAAATATTTTCTGGCAGTCTTGAACTTTTTTCTGGGCAATAAATCGCCCGTTCTCCTTCGCTAATCGAACCATGTCGACTGTCAAGTACTGATATTGTTATAGGGCGCGACCGCTGCACTTAAATGAACAAGTACATAGACATAAATCTCGTGATGGGTTCACTTGACCTGGATTGCTCTTGCACATCTTTACGGTGTTTTCGTAACGTGGCAAGTGAATTGTCACCACTTGCAGCAATTCCTCCATTGTCGCCCAGTGACCTCGAGCTTCCAATGTGTCCATGTCCAGCTCTCGGGTCCACCGCAATCTTATCATTTTTGCCACTGTTTTTCGAGCTCTCTTAAGGTACAACTCAGTCGCGGATAGATTTCGCAGAACTGCATCTGATGCCCTATTGATTTTTATACAGTCCATTAGCTCGGAAATTGCGTCTATATAGCCCAATAGCCCACCATGTCCGAGTTTGCACTCGTCGTACAAGTAGTCTTTGGGGAGCACAGACTGTAGTCTGTTACTTCAAACGTCAATTCTTCTTCGTCTTCATCAAAATTTCAGAAACTTAAAACTTCTCTTCACTATTTCTTGAGCTGTGCAATCTTTCTTGCAACCCCCACCACTACCAGTGAACTATTTCGCGAATGCTTCGCATATTTGGTCGGAGACTGGAAATGAGGGAACAACCATGACACTATGTTTTGGCCTTGGGCTTGATTTGCAGTCATTTGAGGTAGTCTTTGATAACTTAGTGTCCGGAACTTGTAATGAATATTGAAGTTCTGTCAGGTTGGGTATTTCGTCAAAATAAAAGAACCAAGAATTAGAATTGATATTTTTCCTGCATCCACGCTGACTTTGAAATCCTTCGTGTCCGCAAACCTGAATTGGACAATAGTACAAGCTGTCCGTATCTTCTTTTTCTAAATGAATCCGTTTTGGTTTTGGCGATGCACCATCAACTGTAGACCAATCGACTTTGGCCTTCTTGTTCATTTTTGAAAATGAGGAACTGATTTAGCCAACAGACTTGTTTGTACCGCTTAGCAAAAATGAAGAAACAATCCGACCCATTGAAAAACAATAGGACAATCATTTCATTTGGAGCTTGTCAGCACTTGTCCCTACTTGCCCGAGCTTATTACTATTGTAGTCAAATTCATAACAGAGAGGATCGTGACTAAAACACCACACGAGTACTACGAGTAACATACGAGTAACATACCAGTACATACGAGTACATACGAGTGACATACGGGTACATACAGATACATACAAGTAACATACGAATACATACGAGTAACAAACAGTTAGCATACGAATACATACGAGTAACACACAGATAACATACGGTCAAACAAAGTAAAATACAAGAAATTCGATCTTTCTCCGAAATCTTAGATTTGTTTTTACTGCTCGGTGTATTCATTAATTCTTGAAATGTGGGGGAAAATTAGCATTTGAGGAAGTGTGTGTTTACGTGTGTGATGGGTGGTTGGGGGTGGGGGTGGGGGGTTCATCTGGGGTATCTCTGGCTCCCTGCCTGGTAATGCGATAGCGTAGGAAAGTAGATCAAACGTGCAACGTTTTGAGAGGGAGGGGGTGGTGGTAGTTGTTGGGAGGGGGGTGGGAGTTGGGCAAGTTGAAATAACTACCCGTGCAAAGACCTCTGGAGCGAAACAGGTTATGTATGTGTTACTTATTTTATTATTATTTTAGTCTTTTTTATCTCTTTTATTTTCACTTTATTTCTTATTATTTACTTTATGTTATTGCTATTTTATGCAGTAATAGGCTCACACAAAGCACCAATGAAGCCCCACCACACACGCAAACACACTCACCCTCAAATCTCAAATGCTAATTTCTCCCTACACTACACCTTTGCATTAACAAATACACCGAGCAGTAAAAAAGCAAGTCAAAGATTTCGGAGAAAGTTCCGAATTTCTTGACTCAAGGACAACGGAGAATCGCATCTTACATCAATGGGAACTAATGGTTAGGAACAAATTGTTCCGTGTGCTAATAAAAAGGAACATTTCATTCAAAACGGAACCATTAATGGGAATAATTGTCTCTCAAATGAATAAATAGGAACCAATTTTCCAAGCAGGAACAATGATAGAAAGGAACAAATGTTCCTTCGCAAAAACAAGGAACGTAAGCAACTGGAACTAAAGTTCCTCACGCCAGCATAAAGGAACAGTTACTTTAACTCATTCCCCCTCCCCCCCCCCCCCGGCGATTTGGTCGCTTTTTTTGCAATTTCTGAAGGGTAGGAGGTCAAATCGACCTAGGGTTACCACGGAGATTTCGCTGGTCCACAACACCGAAGGCCCTGTCTTTGATGTCACGCCTCGTCACGCTAGCTGTCGTTATTTTCTAAACGATCACTAAAGCTACAATTCGTTGCGTATTTGGTTTATAAGTGTGTTTTTGGAGCCATTTTCCACCCCAGAAGCCCCCTGCCTGGCATCATAAAGCTGGGTTGATGGGTAGAGGCAATCCTTTGAAAGAAAAAAAA
>JAEMWC010001907.1:0-81055 GCA_016490735.1 Pachyseris speciosa | reverse complement strand
TAAAGGACAGAAAAATATTTAACACAGAAAGATATTTGAGGTTATTTTGTATACCAGTTGAGACCACTGTGCAATACAGTTGTTGGTATGTTCCGAACTGATTATGAACTCCTGAGAAGTTACTCATCGTTGTGGTTCTTTACGTTCATGACGCAGCTACCTCGAAATTCAAGAGTTCCCATACAAGGACGTTATAATTCTTCCGAACAAATACAAATAATCAAACAAAACAAACAAATTTTGCCCGTTCCTTCAATGCATATTTTATAACTTGGTAATTGCGCGTGTTAAAACAAAAAACGGTTCGCTCGTGCTATCTTTCACCTTTGATTGTTATCTTTCATGCTTGAATGCGCGCTCGGATTGGCTAGTCAAACTCCGAATATCCTTTGCTATTCGCGAGTTTTCTTGCTCCCTCGTGTGAATTAAGAAAAAATGGCGTCCCGGTTTACATCCGAGACAAGCGAAGAAATCATCCAAATTAACGACGAAGCAGTCCCTGAAAACACAAAGACTAAATTTGGTTTGGCCGTATTTAAAGGTAATGGTTTATGTTTTTAACCCGGAGATTATTGATAAAAACCGATGAGAAAGATTTTGTTACAAATGCAATTAATCTGCTAACCTCACTTCTTCGCTGAAAACCGAAGTTGAACGATATTTTTTTACAGAAAGGTTTCAAATACAGAGAGAGTTTGCACTCCATTTGAAGAAATGTCGCCACCAGAACTAAACAAACGTCTTCATAAATTTTATCTGTCAGCTAGAAAACGGGCGGCTTGTTGTTTCAGTCCTTTGCGCCCGGGAAAATATTGCAATCGTTGCTGGAATATATGAATTAAAATCAATTTTTTGTGGTGTATATTATCTCACTGTTTTAGTATATACTAAAACAACTATTCACCTCAGTATCAGTGGCTAGCGGGGAATATCCACCACTAGCCACCTCCACTTCGGTGAATAGTTGTTAATTGTCATATGACGATGATTATGATCGATGATTTATGATAAAAATAATTGTTTAAACTTTTACCTAGCGTCAGAACGTAACTTTTACTGTCTTGAAATTATTTAAATATCGTAGTTCCCAATTTTAAATTATCCGATGCAATAGCTTCGACTTCTTTATGTTTGATCATAACTCTAGTAGTGCGTGCGTCCTTTCATATTTGGGTTTTCGAAGAAATTGTTATTAAGCAAAGGATACAGTTTTCTGAAAAAAATCCACCTTAGAGCATAAAACAACCCAATTTGCCCACAAAATGCCAAATCGAGTGGGAAAAACGAAAAAAACACGAATTTTAGCATTTTTGATTAAAATCACGTCCACCTATGCAGTAGGTCTTCAGTTTTGACTTTCACCTGAGAATAATGAAGCATCAGTGAGTTTGATTCATAGCAGGTGATCACCTTCAGTAATTATCGTCAATTCACCTGTGTCCATGAAAAGCCTCTAGGAGATTGTCTTTCACAGTCCTTCTTTGTTTGTTTCTAATGGTTTTTAGTATAAATCTATAGGGTTCTATCACGAATGCCGTTCTCGATTACTTTATACTTCGCTTCTCAATGAGAAAACTAGGACCGGCACAAACTTGCTATTCTGCAGTTCTCACTTGAACAGCCTAAACACCGTCAAGCGCTATATGACGGTGAAACGACAAAAAGGTGTAATTCTATCATCTACTAAAATCCCTGTTAAGTTTCAGCGTTTTTCAGATGTTTAAATCTTGAAAGGGAAACACCTTGTTTTTAAATTCGGTTCATTAATTTATTCATAGGCAAGTGTCCTGCCCCATTAAGGCTAATCAGTAAGAATTATTGTTTAGAATCCTAACAACACCGGATGAGCCGTATTGCCAAGTACCGTTAGTCACCGTGAAATGCTGACGACTAAATCAAAGATAACATAACTCGCTAGGGGCGTTTCAGGAGTCGTTTCAATTACGATTATAGTTTTTCGCCGTTTATTTCATGAAATTGTTCCCTCCAAGACTTAACTAACTATAGAACGACTATAAATGGCTGAGTTAATCTTCATAAAAAGGTAATTTATTTCTGGTTCGTTATGGTAGCAGCTGTTGCTTGAAAACCAATGAGAAAACAAAGTTGATCGTACATCGAAAAGATGTTGTAGTGTCAAGGAAATCGAGGCTTGTCTGCTATAGGAAATTTTATTTCAACTGGTACAGCCAAAGCCAAATAATTGATGCGTGCCTCCTTAAGGTGGTTTTCCACTCAAGACCATATGAGGAAACATGACTTTTTTTGCTAAAAGTGAGTTAGGGGTGGGGATTTTGATGGAGGACTTGGTATTGTTATGCATGTATCTTGTCACATGACAGCTGGTCACGTGGTTATACTCGGCTCATTTGAATTCACTCTCTGGTCGGCCAAATCATTTGTAGAATTTACCCTGGAATGTGTCAAAATTGCCCTAAATTACTGTGTTCTAGGTCATTTGCTGGTGCCGGAGCCCTTCATCAAGGGCTGAGAAGGCTTAAACCGTGCTAATTCCAACGAACTGCTTATTGGCACTGGGAATACAACAAACTTTGTTCAAACGCTCGCATCAATCTACTGACAGTTTGTTGTTCATGGACAAGCTTAAGGGGCCTAAAAGCAAATGAGCCATGTCTCACTAGGCTTCAATCTTCAGTGGTGGAAGTTTCATTGAAAGTTGAAGGTGCCTTTACAACTCTTGGTGCAGGATTGAAGCCTTGTCAGAGACTTACAAGAATATAGTAAATTGTTTTGGAGGAGCCTTTCCCGCTCAAAGATATGTAGAGTTTCCAACGATGCAACGGGGTTAGATTCTTGCTGTTTGGCTACTTGGTTGACGTTGCTGATAAAAAGGGAGCTGATAGAGCTCTTGTTTGCCTTTTTTGCCCAAAGTTCCTCTTTAACTTGGAAGCAGAAGAGCTGTTTTGTAATGTTTACTCTTTGAATAATGGATTCAGTTGAAAAAATTTGCCCACACTGCTCGTTTGCTAGGTAAGATTTTCATTTACATATTGCGCCATTTTTGGAGCTGATATGTTGTTTTCATTCCATCTCTATGCTATTAACTTTTGCTGGAGAAATGCATTGTCATGCCTGTCTGATTTTTTTCCTTTGCTTCATGAGTAACAAACACTTTTGCGCTAATAATTGCTGGAAAACATGGCAAAATCTGACCACATCAATTTTTTTCTTGACCGTATGTATTTTGGAAATTTGAAACTGGCATGGAATGTGTAACTGGCAAACATTATCCACTTTCCATGCTTTTACTTTGACCAGCTTTCTAGGGCTCAAATTTGAGGTAGAAAAACCATTTTAGCCATGAACCAGAAAAAATGCCAAACTGTTGAATTGTTCTTTCACAACATTCCAAATATTGATGACAGGCATAGGCAAAAACACCCATTTTTGGCAAAGTGGAACTTTGAAGATTTTTCTCTCTACAAATATCCAGCGTCCGTCCACAAGTTTAGGTTCACAGGATACATCAGTACAAACATAATTTGTAAAAAATTGTTTCTGGCCTTTCTAAGTATGTTTGCTTAATTATTTTTACCGAGGAAGCACTATTAAAAACATCTGACAAAAGCGTGTTCTGTTGCAATGGCAACAAGAGACTCATAAATCGTTGTGTTTGTCATCATTCATGGCAACGACTTGCATTATGGTGGTTTCTACTGAGTTAGTTTGATTTTGGATAAAAAGGTGGTCTTGAGTGGATAACCCCATTAAGGTCTTTGGTGTCCCTTTCAAACTGCCCATGCAAAGGCATAGCCTCTCGTAAAGCAACCTTCTTTTCAACAATCCTTCTCTTAAGATCTTTCTTCCCTTCAATGTTTTCCGCTATCAGGTTTCTTGTGGTTACTTTGTATTTTGGCAGGGTGTCTTCACTGTTTGCAACATACAAATCAAATTATGATTATTATTGTTGTTGTTGCTGAGAACTCCAGCCCAGCAAGGCTGTAATTTCTATCTCATTCAAATGGGCTGAATTACCAACCTTAGTGATTAGTAATGGTAATAGGACTGAGTGGAGTACAATTCAGGGAGTAATCGGGCGAGTGATTTCAAATTGGCCGAGCGCGTAGCGCGAAGCTGGTTTGAAATTACGAGCACGATTACCCCAGAATTGTACAACACGAAGTCCGATTACCAATTAATTGTGTCAATATCAAAACGTGAGAAACTCTACAAGTTAACTTTCTAAATTGTAAAATGTATTGTACAAAATAACCAACGGGAATGGTTGCTATTCTACAAAGCGCGAAGATTGACAACTGACATGACATGGCAGCTACTGCTCAACATACCCAAATAAGGTAACTGTCCGATTTGGTCTGTCCGATTACAAGTGTTTGTAATCGGACAGCTCAAATCGAACAGTTTGGACCTGAAGCAGCCAATTAAGAGTTGGAAATAAACTTGAACTTGAACTTAAGACACAAATGAAGGCTGGTAAGAGCCAATCTGTTATTGACACAATTAACCAGAAAATGTATTTCAAAACCCATTTGGTGTGTAAATATCAGAACAAAAGGTTTTTGTCAAGTTTTTCTTCCTGCAAGCTAACGTGCGTGGCTTGCAATTCAAGTATGTAAACATCGAAGCTGGAAACAGTCGTGCCAAGAACCCAGACAACAACTTGAGTTTTCCAGCTACGATAAAATACTACCACTAAAATACTGGGCTTGCAGTGAAACTTATTATTTGATAAAGAGCAGCAAACAGTACTATGTATTTGAGTGTATATTTGTTCAAAAACAAACCATCTGGGCTGTATAACTGAGTGGGGGTGGGGGGAGGGGCTTACTAGAGAGGGCATGGGGTTAATAGAGACTGGGAGCTTAATGGAGCTTTTGCGGTTTTACCTGCATGAATAAGATACTTGAACCGTTCTCACAAGCAAAAACTAAAAAAATTGCTTCGAGTAAAAGCCTCCAAGCTAGAAGAAATAAAATGCATGGGTATTGAAAAAATTCAGAAACGAAAAACAAAAATGCCATTTCCATATATAATTCACGGCGTTGAATGACATCAGAAACAGATTAGGGACTCACTGAAAGACTAAACGCTAATTGTAAGGATTATGGTTTAGAATATTAACAACACTGGATAGATTGTTAGAATTATAGTCACAGAACTCCGCGACCATTTAATTCTCAACCAATGTATGTCACAATTTTCTTGTGGTAAAGAAAAAAAAATTTTGACTGTCACAGTCTCTGCCATTTATCAGTATAGTTTACAATAGAATCACACATGTTCGCAGCTGTGACTTTAACATCACTTAATTAAAAAAAAATGTTTGAGTACCCACGCAAATGGACTACTTAAATAGGGACCATTAACAACTCTGTACACACGATATTTTGCCGGGGGATACACTCGAATCACTTCATCTTTCTCTTCCATCATCATGAAAAAGTACTCGTCCTCGCAAGTTTATCTTTGTTTGTTTGTGGCAACTTTGTTGTTGGCTGTTTATCAAGATGTAGAGGCATTAGCCGCATGGCCAACTAACACTGGTCGCCGTGAAATGCTGAGTAAACCAAAGGTAACATAACGATCTAAAAGTCAACACCTCTTATTAACTGTTTTTCCTTTTGTTTTTAAATTAAACTTCACAACGGAGGTTACAGGTAATTGTAAGGCTTTGCCATCGGCCATCTTACTATCTCTACAAATAAAATAGCTCGGGTGTTGATTAGAGTCGTTTGAATTACGATTGTAAGTTTTCGCTTATTTTTTCATGAAATTAATTGTTACCTATACAATGATCAGAAATTGATGCAAAGCAGTTTCTGAATACAGCGCATAAAGAAGTTCAACCATGTTTGTCAGAATTAAGGAGCCGGTTTAGATATATTTCTTACGATATTGTAGTTAAAAAACACACGGCGATAGCTGTTTTATGCCACAAAAGACCACGTTTTTCGAAGGCCGTCTTGGCTATATTGTCAGTCCCCAAGTACGTCTAAAATCGACTCTTTTTGCTGTTTTGTTACTGATGGATATGTTATCATTACAGGCCCAGTTTGATCGTTACCAACAAAACATTTGTGAGGCCGCCCGTTCACTGAACTGCCAAGAAGATGATGACAATTCAAGGAAGTAGTCGGCGTCGTGACAAAGATTAAAAGCCTGGAAAATGACATTTTAAGAGCCGCTGTCAGATGAAGACGCTCTACGAAGTTGAAAGAAATAGCGTTGTAATTAAACTATACCTTACTGATTTAACAATAAAAAAAACGGCTTATTGAAAATTTGTCATTTAAAAATACCCCGTGAGTTTTCTTTAATTGTGAAAAAATGCCTGCTGTTGCAATATCAAAATTCAAGAGTGGCCACTCAAAGATGATATAATTTTCCGAACAAATACAAACAATGAACAAAACACATAAATTTTGCCAATTCCTTCCGTGAAGAATTATAAATAAATTGGTAACTGGGCGAGCTAAAACAAATAGACGACTCGTTCACGCTTTCCTTCGCCTTTTTTTTTTTTTTTTTTTCAATTTTATTTTATTATTATTATTATTATTTTTTTTTTTTTTTTTTTTTTGCTTTCCTTCGCCTTTGATAGCCGTATCTTTTACTCTTCGCTTCTAACTATCAGTCATCAGAGTTCACCTCCAATCAAATGTTCGTCTGTCAGCAGGAGGAAGGGAAACGATTCATTCGGCAAAAATTATCGGATCACATAGAACTGGTCTGCTGAAATTCCTTCTGTTTGTTTTCGTGGCTCACTGGAAACCGGCTGCTTACATTATCGAAGAGAATCTTCCTATCTCCAATCCCGGCTATCTCGAACTACAAGTCTCCCTCAGCTAAATTTCTCACTTATTTAAATCAAGCTCCCGTTATTTCGAAAAACATTTGGTTCCCTTGCTTGTTTTAGGTGTGGCCTTTATTGATTTATTTACGTTTATCCCCCCTCCCCCCCTCTCCCCTTTGTATTTCAACCTTTCGCCCTAACGATGAAACTGATGAGCTGTCAGTAATTTTCAAATTCCGGTTTCAGTAGGTTTCAATTAGAAGACAATTATCGATGGACAAGAGAAAAAAAATAGAACGTTTCTGTCTTGGGAAATAACTATCGCTTATCTTCGTTTTAGTTTCTCGGGGCAACTATCAGTGGAGAATACCTCCGGGCCCAAGAAACACGCTATTGTTTGAATAGAAACAGCACAAAACAAGCTGTTTCTCAAGAACGTCACTCGTGTATTTCGTGAAAGACCTCAAGAACACCTACAGTTGTCGTTCACAAGTAGTTTCTTGCAAAATCAACAAGGGTTAGCATTTGAATAAAAGAAAACAATGAAATTTTACAATCAGAGACGATGAAGGAGCACTAAGAGAGAGTTTTCTCAGAGATCATATCGTGCACGGGAAGTACATGTGTAATTACCATGACGACGCCACCTATTTCCCGCGCGCGGCCATTTTGGATTTGATGACGTGTAATGGTTGCCCTATTGTTTAACTCAAAGGATTTTCTACTTCATTTGCTTCCTGACAATGGTTGCAACCATTACAAGTCATTAAATCCAAAATGGCCGCGCCCGGGAAATTTGAAAGCGAAAAAAAGCGATGATGAAATCCATTTTTTGGTACACTTAAATGTTATATCCACGTTTATAAATAAACTTTGAAATATAGCAATTATTGCCTGCAATTTAACGTCAATTTGTTGTAAGAGTGTAGGTTCCCTTTAATAGAATCACCTACTAAAGTGCAAACTGACTCCATCCGCTCTACGTTATTTACATAATCCTGACCGAAAAGCAACAAAATGTCGACTATTTCATTGTATTTGTATATCAAACCACGAATAAATGGCCACTTTGTATGGTAATGATCGTATTATCTTCGAAACGTCGGACAGCATCAGTTTTAACACTTCTACTGAAGTCTGTTAGTGATCCTCTGGAGAAAATAATAACCAGTCGCAGCCGGTGAGACAAGTACACAGCGCCTGCATATTCAGGGGCACCCAACGACAAGTTTCGGTTGTTGGCGTCGATTAAAGAGTGAACTAGGATTTTCGTAATTGAAAATCTGGCCTATTGGCTAAAAGATTCGCCAAGGGGAAATCGTAGCCCCTGAGGCGTTCGGATAGGTCGTATCATTTTGCTGTTTTTGGCAGTCAGAAACGTCATGCTCTAGAGCTACCATTTCGGAAAGAAAATGGATTCCTAGAAAGTTCGTGGAAAGTTAATTTCAGCTAGCGTTTTCTCAAAAGAAGATTTTGTTCCCTAACATTATCTGGCAGTTGAAATTTCAGTTAAGGAATCTAAACAGATCACATTCTTATAAGGAATTTAAAAATGCCTTTCCACAGCTTTTGGTTGATTTGGCTCGTTGGGTGCCCCTGCATACTGGCAAGTAACATTAGCTTTAATTTTCCAACTGGTTATTCGAAAAATTTCATTGAACGCTAATTTTAGGTATGGTTGTCAGACAAATAATTCCTATTTTTTACTGAAGTAACTAAGAACTGGGTATTTCAATAAGTTGACTAAAAGGTTGATAAAGTTGGACGCAAATGTTTACAACCTAGAGTTAAAATGTAAAAGACACATTAACTGACTTCCTATCCCATTTCCTGTACTTCCGATGACCTGTTCATTAGCGGATAATCAATAAGTGAAACTCTAGCTTCAGCTTTCCGTCCACTGATATGAATAATTAACTCTTTATGTATTATTTGAATGGCGAAATAAACAAACTTCCGCAAATTGCTAATATTAGTAAATGCACGCGAGCGTCGATAACAACGCAACCTTCCGTCATGCTAAGAATCCAAAGTATAACACACTCAAAAGGACCTGTACTTCGCAAAACGCATTTCCTTCTCAGTCAAACAAAAATCAGCCTTCCTTACGACGTTTGTGGTCGACTAACTAACTTGAGGAGCAAAGGAGTTGTCTAATTGTAGCCTTCACTGCCTGTCTGACTTCTCTGATCTTCCAGCAGTAGAGAATCGGGTTCAAGGACGAGTTTAAGAAGACTAAAGTTGATGCAAACTGCCTTCCAAGGTATAAAGATGACGAGAACTCTGTGCGATTAGTCCATAAAGCTCCAATGATCCCTGTGGAAGATAGCAGACAACTAATGTCAACTGAAGCCAGAGCGTTGTGAAAACTGCTTTTCTATACCGCGTAATGTTCAATTGAATTGCAACTGACTGGTTTGGTTGTGCTGGCCGCGAACCAAGTCCTCTTACTTGACTCCCATTGTGGCGAAGAATAAGAAATATTTCGACGTAGCAAAAATGGAAGTTAACAGACATACTAAGGAGCTCATATTGCCAAACCATAATGTGAAACGATAATTCCAGAACTGGCTCATAGCTGCGGCAGTACTACATATTGCCCATAAGGTAAATACAACCACGGTCGTTCGCTTCAGAGTAACAACTTGCCTATATCTCTGTCCTAACAGCAGGGCGAGAAGCCTTTCCACGGCTATTGCAGTCAGTGTCAACAAAGATACCGGTGCTAAGATGTAGGAGGCTACGAAAGTTGAAGCGAGAGCGAAGCGACAAATATTCCAATCTTGTTTTACCACAGACAGGTAATAAGTTACAACAAGAGGCTCTGCGGCAGCAGCAACAAGAAGGTCACTTGCTGATAGCGAGTGAAGCAAGAGTTTTGTGGGCGGATGAAGCGAAGATTCCTTGTGATGGGCAATTTGGATCAGAGTATTCCCTAGAAGAGCAGTAAAGGACAGAAAAATATTTAACACAGAAAGACATATGAGGTTATTTTGTATACCAGTTGAGACCACTGTGCAATATATACAGTTTTTGGTATGTTCCGAACTGATTATGAACTCTGAGAAGTTACTCATCGTTGTGGTTCTTTATTCAGCTGACTGAAGTGTTATTCTATTAACTAACAGGTGCAGGATGGTATCTGCTATACACAATGTTTTCCTTTATGCCAGCTTGCTTAATTACGGGCTCGAAAACAAATTATCCTAGCAACCGAAAAGACAATTTACTTGCCACTCAGTAAAATGATGAATCGACTGAATAAATTCTAGAGAGAATGACGATTATTAATTTTACAGCCTTGCTTTGGCAGAAACTTCGGCCTTCCTTAGTGCAAATGTTAAAGGAGACGCAAATTTGGATATAAATAACTAGTCAGTACCACCTGTGATTAAAAAAAAGCGCGAAGATTAGACTGAAGAATAAGAAGCAGGCTTTTTCCTACTGCTGGTATATATACTCATTAGCAATAGTTATATTCAAATTTGCATCTCCTGTGACATTATCACTGAAGAAGGCACAAGTTTCTGCCGAAGCATGTCTGCAAATTTAAAATGGTTGTTTTATAACTGAAACCTAATGTGACTTTCCTGCTGTCCAGACTTAATTTTTGTCGCCAGTGTCAATTCCCAGCAGCCCTTTATATATATAAAAAAAAATAGTGTATTCCTCATTTAACGCTAAACGAAGGAAAAGAGAAACGTCTGTCCTTGTTACATCGGGCGTATTGTGTTTAAAATATTATTCGAGTCTGTGTTTGTTTGTAAGAATAACCACAGAATCCCTATCAACATATTATCCCAAATCGCAGTTAACTCAAGCGTCGAAAATAACTTGACGCTTGTACAAAAACAAGCGAACAACCAGACAAACAAACAAAAACATCAAATCAGAACAAGACTATGGGAGGCGCCTCAGCTGGGATTCGAAGCGACAGCTATATCCACTTGACCATACATATGGTGGGTGGTCATAATTGAACTTTTGATTTTATTATGTGTTATTCGATTTTGTGTTACACCGAGTTTTCCGTTTGTTTGAATTTTATGTTGGTCTTATCAATTTTCTGCCAGAAAATCGAGTTTGTGGCTCAATATACATTTGCGTCTAATCTAAATTTCGGATAACCTAACCTTTCTTTTCATTTGAATTTTCGGTTTGTGTCTAGTTTCGGGGGCCTTTCCGAATTTTAGAGTGGCTTCGAATTATATGAATTGTATCTGCAATGCGATTGGTTTCTGATGTACTTTCTGTCAGTTCGAATTTTCGGATGCATTGAATTTTCTGCTACTTGTTCTCGACTTAGCCTGGTGACTAGTAGTCGCCAAATCGAGGTAACTCATTTCCGACCAAGATGGCGGATAGAGAGACGGTTCCTTCGGAAAAAGAGCTGCAATCGTTGAACAATTTGCGAGAACTCTTACTTATTGTTATTCGGGAAATTAAAGAGAAAGTCTTGACTCAAACACAGTGGACGCCTTACACTTAAGGCTGGATTGGCTGCAAGGTTTGATCGCTCGTCTTCTTCATGTGTATGGAATCGATGCGGAACAAATTTTAGACCCAATTAGGGAAAAACAAAAGTTACGCATCCTGCCCGAAGACGACAACGACATCTCCTCAAAAGTTTTATTATTTGAGTGTTCGTGTTTACAACATACGCCATGACATCTTTTAAAGAAATTCGTGAGTTTCTTGTTATGGGCTACACCACAGACACATTTGACGACGATGAATTGCTTCATTTCTACGACTTCTACAGTTCAAAACATCCCGAAACATGGGACCTTACCTTTCTCACAAGAAATATTAATTATTATGACACCAATGCACCACCGATTTTAAATGTTCTTACCTTGGATATTTTCTTGTTTATTTTAGAAGGGGGAAGACATGATGCTGGTATGCTGGCACAATCAGGCCTTTTGCAGGATTTACAGCGTCATGCAATTTCTCCCAATGGCAATCCAATGTGCTTATATAGTGACCCGGCCTAACCACGGAGGGTCCACCTACAATGCCCTTTCAAATACGCCATTTTAACACCTCAGATGCAGAAGTTCAATGCTGCAATGAGCGCAGTTAGGGTATCTGTGGAGTGGCTGTTTGGGGATATCATCAACTATTTCAAATTTGTAGACTTCAAAAAGAATTTGAAAATTAGTTATTTCGGAAAATACCATAATACTCTTTGTTTGTCCACCCAAATTTTGCATAAGCATTGTTTTTGTTTTCTCTTGGGACCATTGTAAGTCCCAAGAGAAACTGGAAACAATGCTTATGCAAAATTTCGGTGGCCAAACAAGAGTATTATGGCATTTTCCGAAATGACCTTTGGGCTCAGCAGTGTTGGCAAAATGCATGTAGTCTGTGTCATTTTGCATAATGCATTAACCTGTCTCTATGGCAACCAAACCTCCAGATTTTTTGGTGTAGACCCACCCAATCTACAAGATTACCTCATGTAATGTTAACTTTAAAAAAAGCCTTGGCAGTAGGTGCAAGTCCTGTAAAGATATCTTAAGGGGTTCTGTTACCCCATCCCCAGCCTTTATCATTCACTGAAAAATGAGATGTAAAAAAAAAAAAAAAAAAAATTGGCAAGAAAAGACACATCTGCAACAATCTTTTTGTATATGTGAAACAGAAAATGCCAAGCAACGGCAAGTATTTTATAAACCTAAGTGTCAATAAAATTGTAGTGTCAGTGAATAACCATACTAAATATAACTTAAGAAGTTCGAGCGACAGTACCTTGCTTAGTTATCCGAATGTTAAGCCCAAGGCTACTCTCGGTGAGCAGGCCTTTGTGTTTGCTGCACCTAAGTTATGGAATGCTCTGCCAAGATATATCAGGGAATCCACTTCTATTGACACTTTTAAGAGAAAGTTGAAGACACCTTTTTAAAAAGGCATTTGTACCACTTAGATTATAAGATCATATTTTTTTAGCTTAGACTACATGTATTTTTAAATTTTAGCCATAAGATTTTATTCTATATATCATTGTTATTTTATTATTATTATTATTATTAGTAGTAGTAGTAGTAGTAGTAGTAGTAGTAGTAGTAGTAGTAGTAGTAGTAGTAGTAGTATGGCGCATTTGAATATATTTATATAGATACTTGCACCTTATAAGTTTTTAAATTATTTTTTTAAATTATTAACTAGCAACTGTTGTACATATAACTTTGTGAAAGGGCTGTGATGTTAAGCCAACAAAATAAATGTTTTTTTATTATATTTACTGCAACAACATTAACAGTAGAATGCTTAGTTCAAAATCATGTTGATTCACAGCTCAAAACCAAAAGTAATAAATTGAACTGTCACCCATAAATTTGAAAGAGGGTATCCCTTAAATCGTGAACAATGAAAACAGTCCTTCATAAAGTACAACATGAAAATATTCAGGAAAGGAACACAACAGCCTAGCAGTGTAACTACAGATACCTTATAGGCAGTCTCTGAAATCAGAGCAAGTTTTCTCTGATTACAGAAAATGACTTTTTTTTTCCCAGCAAGGCCAGTAGTGCTTGCATTTCTTGCTGCTGCTGGTTCAAAAACATTGTTTGTAGATTCTGCAGTTGTTGCTGCTGTTGCTGTTGTTGTTTCATCATAGCAACCATTAATTCATTCTGCTGCTGTGCTGCTCTATCTTGTTGTTCATTTCTCTCTCGTTCACGTTTGTCACTGGCCTCTTGTTCCTTCATCTGCATGGCTAGCTTTTCTTGTTTCAATGCATGCTGCTTTGACAATTTCTCTTCAAAATACTGAAACAGTTCATTTGACCCCCTCCTGTTCTTTTTCGTTTTCTTTTTCACACCACTGGAATCACCACCTCCTTCTTCCTCTTTCCTCTTTGCTGTTTGGGACATTCTTACGCATATCTTCAGCTTAAATTTTCTCAATTTCTTCATTTTTTTTTCTTGTCTCCCACTCCTAACTCTAACTGCTTTTTGCCTTCACTCTCTCTGTCTAAGATTTCTTCCAAAGAACGTCCAGTTCGGTTTGAATCACTTCAATCCCACTAGCGCCTTCTTCAGTCTTCAGTTGATTTGCCATTAAATGAGTGTAACGATCTTGTACTGATCTGGGAGTGGGTTTACCTAAAACATGGAATCCGGAATCCGGAATTAATAATTAATAAGAGGGTTAAAAGAACCGAAGAAGACGATAGATGTCTTACAGGAGGTAGGTGACAGGACTGAATTCTTAGTCTGGGACTCGGTTTGTTCCTTCCAGTTGAGTCGATGTGGAGGGATATAGGGATAACTATTAAGAAAGACCGTATGCAGGATCATTAAATGCAACTTAAAGAGCTGATCCGCGAGATTTTACACTAGCCTCGTACATGTTTAACCTTAAGAAACAAACAGGCCCATGCAGTGCAGCCCTCGCTGCAATAACGGAGGGGAAGCATTGCTATTGGGACGAAAATCTTTCTTGGAGCAGATTAACCACGTTTATCGCCTACTGTAAAAGTAGGCCTGACCGAGTCCTCAGTTGTTGTAGATATCCTTAACCAATCAGAAGTGGAGAGCAGCGGATTTTGCGTGCTCAAGGTTCCTATATAAAAGTTTCAAGGTATATTGGGCACCATACTGACTTAGGTTTTTTCGAAAAAAAAGAGCAATGACAAAAGACGGTACAACTGTATGAGGGTGAAAATGTTGTAAGCAAACGAAAGCGCTAAAACAATCCTCACCCAGCCCCCATAGCTATCATTTCCAGGTGGGGCATTTATAAACGTCTTTTTTTTTTTTTTTTTTTTTTTTGGAATAAATAATTTTTTGTCTTCTTTTTTTCTCCAATTAATCTCTCGGATTATATTTATTTCGTGTTAGTTTCTTTTTTTTCTGTATATTTAAAGTTTTTTTTTAAGTGATCTTTCTTTGTCTTTTGGAGATGTTCCGGAATGAACCGGGATGTTCCGGAATTTCCCATGTTCCTCGTTTTATCGACGGCCACTTGACAGCGCCGATACAGTTCCCAAACATTCCTGCATGGAGCAACAGACAATGACCAATCAGGCGTAAGCGTTCCCACGCGCAATTAAGTCAAGATATGCAAAGTGATTTTTCTCTGCTTTTTGGTCACGAAGCGTTTGCAATAATAAGCAAAAAATAGCTCTTGTTTTATAAAGACCTAGCTGAAATCAATAACAAAACATTGAAAACGGAAAAAAAGTTGCTCGAAATCAAAAAAGGTTGATCGAAAATCGAAAGTTGTTCAAAAAGTTGCCGTCAAATGTGGACAGGCCTAACACTTTTCATCGACAAAAAGAATAAGAGAAGGTGCTTTTAATTAAAATGATTTGAATTTAAAATGTTCAAAATGCACAAAACATTGATTAGTATAGTTGTGATGTGATTGAAAGCTGTGTGCTTTAAAGGAATCAGGCGGTTTATTAAAAGCAAAACCAAAGTATTAAAATGCTGCCCTAGAATAAACTTCATGGGCTTGATTGCTGCAAAACTCAGGCTAAGTCATCATATAATTTGTTGACCATATTATTACCCAAGCGACTTCAACCTTTGTCAAAATTTTCTACCAAACTTCTTTACATTCCGTATTCCGGATTTCATATTCCGGATTCCGGATTCCGAATTCCAGATTTTAAATAAACCCTCTGGGAGTCACCCTGAATTGTAATTCTTTAATGGCATTTAAGTGTTGTGCCACCTGTTCCCAAGCTCTGCCTCTCTCTGGACTTCTCAATTTATATCGGTATGGCTCCGAAACTAAACCTTCACGACAAAAGAGAACATCATGGTCTTTTGACCATAAAAAGTTGGTGGTCCCCAAAAACAACAACAACAACAACAAAAATCTAGATCACACACTGCTATCCAAATGAGATAAGCTTCATACTTCTGACAATTGACTTGTATAATCTTATCCCTAACCCTAACTGTAAGAAACGAAACCACTCAATAAAGAATCAATATGAAAAGCGCCCACTAAAATATGCTATATTATACACTGAGGATTTCAGATTTACTAACTGAGGTTTTCCTGCTCCTTCGGCTGCCATCATGGATCTCCACAAGAGGAAGAAAAACAACACAGCTTATTTTCCCCAAAAGACCTCAACGTGTCTAAATTCAAACATCTGCTTCTACGAACATTTAATACAGCATTTTGCGGTTAAAGGAGACAAAATACTACGATATTTGGCTATAAATTGAAAGGAAAAACTTACGTTTTCGCGACGACGACTCCACTATACTTTTTTCGTCGACGAAAGCACCAATCTCGTTCCCAGAGGCTGCGATCCTTTTGGCCAGCGCCAAGGATACGACCCTCTGGTCTCTGGCTGGTAAAAACAAAGCAATAAACATGACCGGATCGACGGATCGGAAGCAGACTCGTACCCAGTCGCTATTTATGTGTTTTGTGGCGAAAGAAAATTGGATACGAGAATGGTTGAGGCGCGCGGGGTGTCGCGGGAAGAGGCGAAGGAAAAATAGCGACGCCATTCTTCCTTCGCCTCGTCTCGCCTCGCCTCTCTGCCATTTATCAGTATAGAGGGTTTTCACGTGACGTCATAAAAAACTAAAATTCAAAAGTAAACAACGTTTTGCATTTTTATCTTCATCACGTAAAAAGACATTTTAGAAATGTATCTACTTGCATGTTTCACAAGCATGACACTTGCATGAAAACATCGATTCACCGTGTGTTTTTGAGGTTTGAAAAGCCAACATGGTAAGAGAAGCGACTATGTGAATGTTTGAAAGCTTAAAGGCAACAAAAAAGCCTTTGAGATAGCTAAGGTAAGAAAGAAACATATGTTTTAACTCGTTTCCGACCGCTATTTTGGAGTTCCTCAAAGGGACGCCATACATACATACAAAATACTATAATTTTGAGTGGTGTATTTTGCCGAATAACTCGAGTACGGGATATCGCACAGCACTGAGCCTTTGGCATGTTGTTATTTATTACTCTTCTGTTATATCACTATTTCTTGACTTATCTATTGAATGGTTGATGATTTTATGTTTTTTACTTGCGTGACTGAAAACGCTCTATAGTTTACAACAAAATCACAGGTGTTCGTAGCTGTGACGTTAACATCACTTAATTGTAAGAGAAAAATGTTTAAATACCCACGAACTCCGCGACCGTTTAATTCTTAAGCAATGTATGTCACAATTAACTTTCTTGTGGTAAAGAACAATTTTTTTGACTGTCAAGTTCTGTGCCATTTATCAGTGTAGTTTACAATAGAATCACACCTGTTTGCAGCTGTGACTTTAACATCACTGTTTGAGTACCCACGCAAATGGACTACTTAAATAGGGATCAGTAACAACTCTGTACACACGATATTCTACCAGGGGGATCCACACTCGAATCACTTCATCTTTCTCTCCCATCATCATGAAAAAGTACTCGTCTTTGCAAGTTTATCTTTGTTTGTTTGTGGCAACTTTGTTGTTGGCTGTTTATCAAGATGCTGAGGCATTCACCATATTGCCAACTAACGTTCGTCATCGGCGTGAAATGCGGAGTAAACCAAAGGTAACATAACGGTCTAAAGTCAACACCTCTTGTTAACCGTTTTTCCTTTTGTTTTTAATTAAACTTCACAAGTGTTACCGACGGAGGTTACAGGTAATTGTAAGGCTTTGCCATCGGTCATCTTACTAGCTGTGCAAATAAAATAGCTCGGGTGTTGATTAGAGTCGTTTGAATCACGATTTTAAGTTTTCGCTTATTTTTTCATGAAATTAATTGTTACCTATACAATGATCAGAAATTGATGCAAAGCAGTTTCTGAATACAGCGCATAAAGAAGTTCAACCATGTTTGTCAGAATTAAGGAGCCGGTTTAGATATATTTCTTACGATATTGTAGTTAAACAACACACGGCGATAGCTGTTTTATGCCACAAAAGACCACGTTTTTCGAAGGCCGTCTTGGCCACATTGTCAGTCCCCAAGTACGTCTAAAATCGACTTTTCTTTGCTGTTGTGTTACTGATGGAAATGTTATCATTACAGGCCCAGTTTGATCGTTACCAACGAAACATTTGTGAGGCCGCCCGTTCACTGAACTGCCAAGAAGACGGAGACAATTCAAGGAAATAGTCGGCGTCGTGACAAAGATTAAAAGCCTGGAAAATGACATTTTAACAGTCGCTGTCAGATGAAGACGCTCTACGAAGTTGAAAGAAATAGCGTTGTAATTAAACTATACCTTACTGATTTAACAATAAAAAAACGGCTTATTGAAAATTTGTCATTTAAAAATACCCCGTGAGTTTTCTCTAATTGCGAAAAAATGCCTGCTGTTGCAATATTAAAATTCAAGAGTGGCCACTCAAAGATGTTATAATTTTCCGAACAAATACAAACAATCAAACAAAACACATAAATTTTGCCAATTCCTTCCGTGAAGAATTATAAATAAATTGGTAACTGGGCGAGCTAAAACAAATAGACGACTCGTTCACGCTTTCCTTCGCCTTTTTTTTTTTTTTTTTTTTTTTTTTTTCATTTTTATTTTTATTATTATTATTTTTTTTTTGATTTTTTTTGCTTTCCTTCGCCTTTGATACTTATCTTTTACTCTTCGCTCCTAATTAACTATCAGTCATCAGAGTTCACCTCTAATCAAATGTTCGTCTGTCAGCAGAAGGAAGGGAAACGATTCATTCGGCAAAAATTATCGGATCACATAAAACTGGTCCGCTGAAATTCCTTCTGTTTGTTTTCCTAGCTCACTGGAAAACGGCTGCTTACATTATCGAAGAGACTCTTCCTATTTCGAATACTACAAGTTTCCCTCAGCTAAATTTCTCACTTATTTACCATTACATTGCTGACTACATCAAGCTCCCGTTATTTCGAACAACATTTGGTTCCCTTGCTTGTTTTAGGTGTGGCCTTAATTGATTTATTTACGTTTATCCCCCCTCAACCTTTCGCCCTAACGTAAAACTGATGAGCTGTCAGTAATTTTCAAATTCCGGTTTCAGTTGGTTTCAATTAGAAGCAAATTATCGGTGGACAACAAAAATTAGAAAGTTTCTGTCTTGGGAATTAACTATCGCTCAAGTTCGTTTCCCCCTTTCTCCTTGCATTTCAATCTTTCGCCCTAACGATGAAACTGATGAGCTGTAATTTCAGTAGGTTTCAATTAGAAGACAATTATCGATGGACAAGAAAAAAAAAATAGAAAGTTTCTGTCTTGGGAATTGACTATCGCTCATGTTCGTTTTAGTTTCTCGGGGCACTATCAGTGGATAATACCTGCGGGCCCAAGAAACACGCTATTGTTTGAATAGAAACACCACAAAACAAGCTGTTTATCGAGAACGTTACTCGTGTATTTCGTGAAAGACCTCAAGAACACCTGCAGTTGTCGTTCACACGTAGTTTCTTGCAAAATCAACAAGGGTAGCATTTGAATAAAGGAAAACAATGAAATTTTACAATCAGACAGCAAAGTTGCGAGATGATGAAGGAGCACTAAGAGAAAGTTTTCTCAGAGATCATATCGTGCACGGGATGTACATGTGTAATCACCATGACGACGCCACCTATTTCCCGCGCGCGGCCATTTTGGATTTGAAGACGTGTAATGGTTGCCCTATTGTTTAACTCAAAGGATTTTCTGTTTCATTTGCTTCCTGACAATAGCTGCAACCATTACAAGTCATCAAATCCAAAATGGCCGCGCTCGGGAAATTTGAAAGCGAAAATAGGCGATGATGAAATCCATTTTTTGGTACACTTAAATGTTATATCCACGTTTATAAACAAACTTTGAAATATAGCAATTATTGCCTACAATTTAACGTCAATTTGTTGTAAGAGTGTAAGTTCCCTTTAATTGAATCACCTACTAAAGTGCAAACTGACTCCATCCGCTCTACGTTATTTACATAATCCTGACAAAAGCAACAAAATGTCGACTATTTCATTGTATTTGTATATCAAACCACAAATAAATGGTCACTTTGTATGGTAATGATCGTATTATCATCGAAACGTCGGACAGCATCAGTTTTAACACTTCTACTGAAGTCTGTTAGTGATCCTCTGAAGAAAATAACCAGTGGCAAGCCGGTGAGACAAGTACACAGCGCAACGACACCCAACGACAAGTTTCGGCAGATATCTGTTCGATGGAGGGTAGTTCGCCTTAGGACTTCGGCGTCGATTAAAGAGTGCACTAGGATTTTCGTAATTGAAAATCTGGCCTATTGGCTAAAAGATTCGCAAAGGGGAAATCGTAGTTCCTGAGGTGTTCGGATAGGTCGTATCATTTTGCTGTTTTCGGCAGTCAGAAACGTCATGCTTTAGAGCTACCATTTTCGGAAAGAAAATGGATTCCTAGAAAGTTCGTGGAAAGTTAATTTCAGCTAGCATTTTCTCAAAAGAAGATTTTGTTCCCTAACATTTTCTGGCAGTTGAAATTTCAGTTAAGGAATCTAAACAGATCACATTCTTATAAGGAATTTAAAAATGCCTTTCCACAGCTTTTTGTTGATTTGGCTCGTTGGGTGCCCCTGCATACTGGCAAGTAACATTAGCTTTAATTTTCCAACTGTTTATTCGAAAAATTTCATTGAACGCTAATTTTAGGTAAGGTTGTCAGACAAATAACTCCCATTTTTTACTGAAGTAACTAAGAACTGGGTATTTCAATAAGTTGACAAAAAGGTTTATAAAGTTGGACGCAAATGTTTACAACCTAGAGTTATAATGTAAAAGACACATTAACTGACTTCCTATCCCATTTCCTGTACTTACGATGACCTGTTAATTAGCGGATAATCAATAAGTGAAACTCTAGCTTCAGCTTTCCGTCCACTGATATGAATAATTAACTCTTTATGTATTATTGGAATGGCGAAATAAACAAACTTGGTAGTCCGCAAATTGCTAATATTAGTAAATGCACGCGAGCGTCGATAACAACGCAACTTTCCGTCCAGACTAAGAATCCAACGTATAGCACACTCAAAAGGAACTGTACTTCGCAAAACGCATTTCCTTTTCCAGAAATCGTGCTCTCAAACAAAAATCAACCTCCTTACGATGTTTGTGGCCGACTAACTAACTTGAGGAGCAAAAGAGTTGTCTAATTGTAGCCTTCACTGCCTGTCTGACTTCTCTGATCTTCCAGCAGTAAAGAATCGGGCTCAAGGACGAGTTTAAGAAGACTAAAGTTGATGCAAACTGCCTTCCAAGGTATAAAGATGACGAGAACTCTGTGCCATTGGTCCATAAAGCTCCAATGATCCCCTGTGGAAGATAGAAAACTAATGTCAACTGAAGCCAGAGCGTTGTGAAAACTGCTTTTCTATACCGCGTAATGTTTAATTGAATTGCAACTGACTGGTTTGGTTGTGCTGGCCGCGAACCAAGTCCTCTTACTTGACTCCCATTGTGGCGAAGAATGAGAAATATCATGACATAGCAAAAAATGGACGTTAGCAGACATACTGAAGAAATAATATTGCCAAACCATAATATTGAACGATAATTCCAGAACTGGCTCATAGCTGCAGCGATACTGCAAATTACCCATAAGGTAAATACAACCACGGTCGTTCGCTTCAGAGTAACAACTTGCCTATATCTCTGTCCTAACAGCAGGGCGAGAAGCCTTTCCACGGCTATTGCAGTCAGTGTCAACAAAGATACCGGTGCTAAGATGTAGGTGGCTACGAAAGTTGAAGCCAGAGCGTAGCGACAAATATTCCAATCTTGTTTTACCACAGACAGGTAATAAGTTACAACAAGAGGCTCTGCGGCAGCACCAACAAGAAGGTCACTTGCTGATAGCGAGTGAAGCAAGAGTTTTGTGGGCGGATGAAGCGAAGATTCCTTGTGAAGGGCAATTTGGATCAGAGTATTCCCTAGAAGAGCAGTAAAGGACAGAAAAATATTTAACACAGAAAGATATATGAGGTTATTTTGTATACCAGCTGAGACCACTGTTCAATACAGTTGTTGGTATGTTCCGAACTGATTATGAACTCCTGAGAAGTTACTCATCGTTGTGGTTCTTTATTCAGCTGACTGAAGTGTTATTCTATTAACTAAAAGGTGAAGGATGTTATCTGGTATACAAAATGTTTTCCTTTATGCGAGCTTGCTTAATTACGGGCTCGAAAACAAATTATCCTAGCAACCGAAAAACAATTTACTTGCCACTCAGTAAAATGATGAATCGACTGAATAAATTCTAAAGAGAATGACGATTATTAATTTTACAGCCTTGTTTTGGCAGAAACTTCTGCATTCCTCAGTGCAAATGTTAAAGGAGACGCAAATTTGAATATAAATAACTAGTAAGTACCACCTGTGATAAAAAAGCGTGCAGATTAGACTGAAGAATAAGAAGGAGGCTTTTTCCTATTGCTGGTATGTATACTCACTAGCAATAGTTATTTGCATCTCCTGTGATCATTTTCACTGAAGAAGGCACTAGTTTCTGCCGAAGCATGTCTGCAAATTTAAAATGATTGTTTTATAACTGAAACTTGATGTGACTTTCCTGCTGTCCAGACTTAATTTTTGTCTCCTGTGTCAATTCCCAGCAGTCCTTTATACTTCGTTGCCTCATACTACAATTAGGGGATAAAATTAGCCTAAACTCGGGCCGGCAAAATAGTGTATTCCTCATTTAACGCTAAACGAAGGAAAAGAGAAACGTCTGTCCTTGTTACATTGAGTCAAGACTTCCTCTTTTAATTTCCCGAATAACAATAAGAAAGAGTTCTCGCAAATTCTTCAACGATTGCAGCTCTTCTTCCGAAGAAACCATCTCTCTATCCGCCAGCTTGGCCGGAATTTGGCGACTACTAGTCACCAGGCCAAATTGAGAACAAGTAGCAGAAAATTCAATGCATCCGAAAATTCAATGCATCCGAAAATTCAATGCATCCGAAAATTCGAACTGACGGAAAGTACATCAGAAACCAATCGCATTGCAGATACAATTCATAGAACTCGAAGCCAATCTAAAATCCGGAAAGGCCCCCGAAACTAGACACAGACCGAAAATTCAAATGAAAACAAAGATTAGGTTATCCGAAATTTAGATTAGACGGAAATGTATATTGAGCCACAAACTTGATTTTCTGGCAGAAAATTGATAAGACCAACATAAAATGCAAACAAACGGAAAACTCGGTATAATACAAAATCGAATAACACATAATAAACCCACCATACATACACACAGAATAATTAACGAAGTGAAAGTAGTCTATTTATTCCAAATGACTAAATACAATGCTCAAGGCGATCGATGCATAAGTTCTGCTCACTGTTTGAGAAAGAGACAGTTTAAAATTCCATATATGGTCAGAGAAACCCCGCCCATTTTCTCGTTTCCATTCCCCCTCCGTGTTCACGCCCTTCTCAAGTTGCCTAAGTTGCCCTTTGGAGGATGTCATCATTTTGGCATGAAGAAACTTGCTTTATTCATAATTAATCCATACTAAATTCTCCACTCCTGTCGAAAAGGGTCGAATGAAAAGAAAATTAAAGCGAGGTTCTTGCAACCGAGAAACTTCGGAAACCGTTCGACTCTTCGCTATAGACTCCGCAGCGCGACCAATAATTCCCGGAACACCAGGACTATAAACATACATTTTTGGGCGATTCGTTCAAAGCCTGAGGTCATCCAACTGGTATTAAGCCACGATCTGGTCAACAAAAACGGAGCTATCGGGTAACCCGAAGGAAAGCTCATAGTCAATGACTGAATATTGGACAACATAGACGCTCGTTAAGTCGTGAGAAAATAAAAAAGATCATGAGCATTTCCCTTATTTTTCTCGGAAACGTTAAGATTTGAATGTAATAATATCAACACGAAGAGCAGTATTTAATTCCGTTCTTCTAGCGTGCTTCAAATCTCTGTATTTCCTCAATCAAACGGTAAATCCCTGGAACGCGGATAGCGAGTCAACAGCTCAACAAATGCCAAAAGAATGAGAAACGACGGCGGCAATCAGGTTTGGTATTTCCCACTACAGAAGACTGAGTTTGGATCTTTGAAATAACAACAACAACAATAATAATAAATGTAGAACGGTGAAAGAGTAAGATGAACAAGTATGTCTTTCCCTCGCAAGAAAGCAACCTTTCACTGGTGATTACTTGACTAGTCTTCCCAAGATCGGATTTTTCCTGGCTAGTTTTGATCCTTTGACCACGAGGAGCTCTCACATCTACCGTAAAAATTCTATTAAGCCCTCCGTCTATATTAAACCCCCTCTCTAATACCCCCCCCCCCTTCCCCATCCCCCGTTTAGAAGTCAGTATTTGTAATAAGCTCCCCCTTCCTTCCGCACCCCTTTTTGGTACATGAGATTTTGTAATTAGTCCCTCCTATTCCTTCTTACAAAATCCACTTGTTGGTTCGTTTTAAAAGAAATGTACAGTCAAACACATAATAGTGTCTGCTGTAAAGTTTCACTGCAGTTGTTTGAGGTTTGTACAAAAACGTTTTTGGACAAAAACGGCGTGTTTAAGATTTGAAATAAGCCCTCCCCCCCCCCCCCACCCCACCCCCCTCTTCTCTGTTAAGCTCCCCTCTCTAATAAGCCCCCCGTTAATGAGGCCTGAAATGAAAAAAGCCCACCCGGGGGATTAATAGAACTTTTACGGTATTCTGAGTAGATCATACATAAGAGTCTACCTTTCTTCCACGAGCGGCTGCCAATTTAGGCGCGGTATTCTATTGACAGGATTGGCGCAAAGTTTAATAACCAAAATTCCTTGATGTCGGTAGGTCTAAGGACCATTCTTTTTTTCTTCTTCTTCTTCCTCTTCTTTTCACTTTTTATGAGTACTATACGATGGAATTACTTCCCCATTCATTTTGTTTTAAACCAAAGTAGCAGATTCGCTTAAACAAACAAACATGTGACGGGGCAGTTTCAGTATCGCGGTTGAGCGACTTTAAACGAAACTCAACTTTTTTTCTTTTTTCAAGTTTAATATTTCCATAAATAGCGCTGAAACTTTTAATTCTATAAAACGTTACTAAAAGATGAAGCCGGTAGGGTGGCGATAGCTCTATTTAAACAAAAACTGTCTCGAGGAACACGTTATTTAAAGACAACCGACTTCATAGCGCGAATGGTGTAAGACTCTGTAAGACCCCTGGAGCAGCCTCATGTTGTAGCCACTAAAACATTGTCGTTGTCCTTGAGTTCACCCTCAGCTGCCTTCCAATCTCTCCTGCGAGAGGCTGATTTTGATGCACCGTGCACGTTCGTACAATTATTTTCTCAGCCGCCAAGTCTTCCTACAGTCTATTCCAATGGCAGTCCTAAGGTTTTGTATAGAAAGGCATATTCTTTTGCCGCCTGAAAATAAACAAAGTCTATTAATTTTTGTTTACCATGCCTTCAATTTGAAGGATTTTGTCATTGACCAAAATCTGATGTGACAAAAATAAGTAATGGTAATGGGACTGAGTGGAGTACAATTCAGGGAGTAATCGGGCGAGTGATTTCAAATTGGCCGAGCGCGTAGCGCGAGGCTGGTTTGAAATTACGAGCACGATTACCCCTGAATTGTACTCCACTCAGTCCTATTACCATTACCTATTTTTGAATTATCCGTACCTGTTCAAACCTTCCTTCAGTATTTTCTGATCCAAAGTGTCCTCCGTAGTAATCAACACTGCACACAACAAGGGGTCTTTCAAACTTCTTCAAGCTGGATAATTGATCTCGGAGACGAGCCACCCATTTGAGAGGCAGCCAGTAAGGTACACGGTCGTCATTCATGGAAGACCCAACCATCACAGCAGGGTAGGGCTGTAAGAACAAAGGCACACCACAGGTAACACGAGTTAGCACCCAGCCTCTATTGAAAACTGTCCCTCAAATAGGCACCCCGCTCGGTATCGAGAGGTATGCAATAACTACCCGCGACTCGCCAGTAAAATGAGATAATTAACAACTATTCACCAAAGTGGAGGTGGCTAGTGGTGGATAATATACACCACAAAAAATTGATTTTAAGGACGGTGCCTCCTATTGCTAGTGCGCATTCGTTCTGCGCACCACGCAACCATCTTGACTCGCGCGATTACTCGCACGATTTCCTCAGAAGATTGTTTGTTTTGATGGTTACCATTTTTTTTTTGTAAGCTCTTGATTTATCGGTTTTACAGGATTGGCAACAGGATGTCTACACCAAAATTCCGTAAAAGAAAGCGTTATTGTGGTGTGTTTTATGAAATTACTCTGAATCACGGAAAAGCAAGTGAAGGGAAGTGGCAAATAATATAAGAACTTAAGACTTAAGCTTAATCAAAACGCTGTATAATAATATAAAGTGATTCAAAGGAATCGCTTAAAAAAGTTATGTGCTACACATAGCGGCTTAATACACAACAAATCTGGTTCGGTTTTATTCTTTTATTTTATTGCTGTAGTTTCAACAATAACAAAAAGAAAGATGTTTTCATCGAACGTAAGATGCAACATAACACGATGTCTTACCTTCGTAACTGATGAAAAGCTTGAACTTAATTTGCCTGAATAACGGACTGCGAAAATCAGAAGCAATGAATCACGAATACTGATTCTCAAACTGCGTAGTTTTTATGCATTTCAAAACTCCTTCCAGAAAGAATACAACCACAAGAAACAACTGCGAAAGTAAATGACAAAACTACAAAACGTGATCTTACGTACGTGTTTGTCTTCCACTTCGCCAGAGCCTAAAAGGGCAAGTTATACTAGAAAAAACTTTGAAATTTACGTAAAATGCACATCTCAAAAAGTCTTCGAATTTGCTCTTAGCATTCAAAGCCATCTTCATTGAAAAAATGTCCTCTAATTCACGAAGAATCAAGAAAACTTTTTGTTCCAGCATGAGTCGCCATACCAGATATCCCAGCGTGCCCAAGGAAAATACATGCAAATATTTAACTTACTAGGGAGGGGGTAGAGCAAAAATTGTCTTGAGCCTCGAAAACAGTGCCTTAAAAGTAGAAAATAACCAACATAGCTCTAAAAAACGCACGGTGAACCCCACTTTTTACCTCACAAAATGAAAGTGGTAAGCCTACTCGACACATGATGATTTTTTCATGGTTCGCAAAATATATTTAGCCTGTGTTTTTTCTCAACTAAAAGGGAGCAGTCAGGGCCAAAAATGCCTCCAATACAATGATTTCGTAATAAATACCACATAAAAAGTAGTTTTTATATCACCAGTTGTTATGTGTTTCAAAGCTTGTGGTTTGTTGTTGCCTTGGTATATGTAAACGGGAATTCTAGGGAAATGTTCAGAGAAATGTTTCTTCTTTTCTTTTTTTCGAAAAAAATACTAAGTCTCTATTTTTTGCAGCTTTGGACTTAATTATCTCTGAAAAATGGACGGTTACCCCCAATTTTCTTTTCAATTTTCGTTAGCCATTACCAACATCTACATTTTAGCATAGTGATAATCCGCGAAAAAATATCTTCATATTAGGAGGCACCGTCCTAAATTCATATATTCCAGCAACGATTACAATATTTTCCCGTGCGCAAAGGACTGAAACAACAAGCCACCCGTTTTCGCGCTGACAGATAAAATTTCTGAAGACATCTGTTTAGTTCTGGTGGCGACATTTCTTCAAATGGAGTTGCAAAGTCTCTCTGTATTTGAAACCATTCTGTAAAAAATATCATTCAACTTTGGTTTTCAAGTGAACAAGTGAGGTTACGCAAGATTATATAATTTGCATTTGTAAACAAAACCTTTCTCATTGGTTTTTATCGGGTTAAAAACAACATAAACCATTACCTTTAAACAAGGCCAAACCAAATTTAGTCGCTTTCTTTGTGTTTTCAGGGACTGTTTCGTCGTTAATTTGGAAGATTTCTTCGCTTGTCACGGATGCAAACCGGGACGCCATTTTTTTTCGGAATTCACACGAGGGAGCACGAAACTCGCGAGTTGCTCGGAGGTAAATAGCAAAGGATATTCGGAGTCTGACTAGCCAATCAGAGCGCGCCTTCAACGCTATCCACTGTTTTAGTATATACTAATAACTATTATACGAGTACAGGTAGAGCATCTGTTCTCGGCTACAAAGATTTGAGACTTAAATAAAGTTGTTGTTGTTGTTATTATTATCATTATCATTATTATTATTATTTACTCCACATTTCTCAATTACGAAATAAATTGTGTTATTGCGAATTAATAAAAACGGCGACACACATTACATTCACAACTTACACAACCAATAATGAAGGCATTACAAATTACAAAATAAACAAATAAATAAAAACATAAACCACTAGATAAGGGATTAGTCAATGTTAGCGTCAATTGTTTCAAGATAATTTCACAGTATGAAATCCTAACCACAGAATTCTAAACTACAATACCCTCATACAGCATCGATAGAAACAATCTAAAAAAAACTAAAGAGAACCTTACGCACCTGTTCTTTAATGTTCTGGTAAGGGCAGTATGATTTGATGTGATGAAAATCACTTTCACTGGTCCTGAAAAGCAAAACGGAACAGTTTTCTTACGGAAGGTGTGCTTATGGGGTCCTAAAAATCTCTAAAGAGAACTAAGAAATTTCAGTCAGTGGCAGCATTGGCGCAGTGACAAACGAAGCTAGTGTGACGTCTAAGAGAAGGTTAAAAATATACATGCACGTACTTGCATGTTTGGCAACCCGTCAGTGTACTCACGGCCAAAAGTGCATGTGAGCGTCTTTTCAGTCCCGGTGGGATCTGAACCCATACCCCCGGCTTTTTACGTGTTCCTAGGGATACAAATTGCCTTCCCTTTCCTAGTAACCCAGGGGAAGTTCGTAGGGTCCATAGGAACTTTCGTTCATTCTATCGCTCATTTGTACACAAACCCTTCTCACGGCAAATGAATTTCCATGTACCAACCAAACGCCTTCCTACCGCTAACTGTGATAATAAATGAAATAGATATTGTAATGATCGCAATTGAAACTGACGATTTACCCGGGTTCGCCCCACTCCTCGTATTCCTGAACAGTTAAAGGCAGAGATGGATCCAACATGGACGTCAAAATGTCTAAGAAGGGAACCTGCGGGAAAGACCAAGATTGCCACTTGATGAAATGCCAATAAATCGCAGGCGCAGTCATTAATACAAGGAGACGATGGTTGAAGGGTTAGAGTGCCGGGGTTTTATAGCACATTTGATCCTAAGATCAAGAACGGCGGTTCGTGGACACCCTAGTAACTTTGTCGGCCCTGTCTCCTTCGAGAACAGAAGATGAAGGTAAAATAATACAAGTCGTGTTTGCAATTTACGAATTTTTTTTTTAAGTCTGACAAACTTTAAGGTTAAATAGTGCTCTAACTCGTGACCTCTCCGATATCAGTGCACCGTACTAACAGTATGCGAGTTATTAAGCCAACTGAAGAGGTCTATTCCTTGCACGGTATTTAAAATTACAAAAGTTAAATAGTTCACCTTAAGAATAGCAGCCTTGAAGAGTCCAGGTGACCTGTTACAGACAGCGCCCACTATCAGCCCGCCTGCACTTGTTCCACTAGCAGCTGTTAGCTCAGGAGTGGAGTACCCCAGACGGTGGAGAGCTTGTGCGCAGGCTTCAAAATCCTGTTGACATAGTAATCCAAAGGATAAAAAAAAACTATCACAGTGGAAACGCTATATGACTTAGTTTTCCGCTACTTTGTCGCCAATGTGTTAGTTTGCAAGTGTCTTCTTGAGTGATCTCGTCCTCTTCACGCAAAACGTCAACGCAACGAATACTCCAGTTTCGAGTTCGCCATGACCGCTGAATAAAAACACTGAAAACGCATTTGTACAGGGTTAGCCTCGACCTCAGCTAAAATATATACAAATACCGGAGGGAAGGTGCCTTAAATTTGAAAATTAAACAATAGAAAGAGCTGTAAACAGGTCATCTTCTCGCTGGAATTTGTGAATATTTTACTTTAGGTCGAGGTTAACCCTGTACAAATGCGTTTTCAGTGCTTTTATCCAGCGGTCATGGCGAAATCGAAACTGGAGTATTCTGTACCACGAACACTAACAACGATTGATAGAAGTGTGATGGTATATCTTGGGTCTGGTAAACAATGGAAGATTTATTATTCATTGAGTGACACAAGAAATACCGAATTATTTTAACAGGAGTGAAACATGTGACCTTCCTATAACTAGTTTTGATGCGCTACCATGCACTGACCTTCAGGAAACTTTAGAGCAGGTTTTCTCAAATTTACCAAATGGGAAAACGTACAAGCTATTCTTTTTTCCCGGAACACTACTGCAACCTAAATGCCTCAAGCAAACCTATCCTTTAAGTATTCAGGGCCTCCGACGTTTGCAATCCTATTGCCTTTAATGAACCAGGACGCTCTTGATATTGCCAACCTATCAGAAGCAAATATAACCCGGTGCACAGAGGGTCTTGCTTGTCGGAGAACTGTATCTTTTTGTTGTCCCATCCTTGTGACAACATTTTTCCTACTTTCGTTTATTAAAACTTTCTTTCACTGACTTTGTAACGTGAAAGCACTGCAAACAGCCACACCTCAAATCCTTTGTGTTTATTCTTAAGTTTTCCTTGTAAGTACCATTCTCGACCAAGCTCACCGCCACCTCTGGAAAATAAAACAAACTTGCGTAAACAACTGACAAAAGTAACTGACATAAATCCCTCGCAGTTCAAATCAGTATGTTCATGTACTTTTTTAACAAGGGCAACCTCCCGAGTTTCTTTCACGACGGCAGACTTTTTTGGGCTTGATCCGTCACGCGACCGTGACTACTCTCTTGAGCAACCTTTTGTGAAATCTAGCTTCACCTGGGAAAGAATTTCATATTTTGGCGAATCTTTTTGACAAGTTTCGTTTGACTTGGCGAGAGGCGGCTAGATTTTTCGTTAAAAAAGCAAACGAAACCTCGTGAGACCAAAGATTTCAGCAGAATTCATATGTTAGAATGAATATATGAAAATCATATATTTGAACTGCGGATTAATGATTAAATATGTGACTGATCATTGCCGTTATATGAACACTACTTACGCAGCAGTGAAAATAAAGCTTGAAAAAAATTCAGGCTTGTACGGGACTCGAACCCACGGCCTCTGCGATACCGGTGCAGCGCTCTACCGACTGAGCTAACAAGCCATCTGGGAGCTGGCCGTTTTGTTGGTTCGTAATATACCCGTGAATGATGAATGTTACAAGAGCTGTTTTGCAGTGCGTCAATGGAACAGCCACAAACAACCAAAACGGAATGAAAGAAGACCATTGTACTCTTTTTAATTACCTGACATGACAGAACGCAAGACACCAGCCACGTTTCAACAGGCTGATCCGCTCTACTTCAAAACCCATGTTTACGTTAATACCATATGAACCTACAAACCAAACAAAATGAGAAATAAAAATATAAATCGGAAGCAAAAAGAGATTGAGAACACTATTCACGGACACTACAAGCTGAGAAAATATATGTCGAAAAATTCGAGTTTCTTTGACGTAGAAGTTCTTCTCCCGTGGAAGGGATTCTGATCTACAAAAAATAGATGGAAGTGTTGTAGCTTTTCTCTACAAGAGTAAACTTTAAGGCTCATTTTTGGAACTATTCCAGAATAGACGGATTTTTTTTTTTTTTTTTTTTTTTTTTTTTGTGGATGGGGGGAATATTCCGTTTTCGGAATGAACAGAAAGTTAGGGAAATACAAGATAATCAATTCATACTTACCATACACGTGAAGAAGCATCGGGTTCCTTCCATTCTTTTTCAGATCTTTGTGATGGAATAACGTGACTGGAATGAGGGTTCCATCCTGAGCAAAAATGTTAAGGGAAGATAACTGAAAATTACCAGGCTTCGTTTGGAACGTGGAAGAGGGGAAGGGAGTTTGTAACTTTTATTGCTGCAATAATATGAAACTCCAAATGGTGTGCAGTAAGTATTACATTGAGACGCAGTATAAACAACAATTACGGCATTATATACAAGTTTTCTGTCTTCTTGAACGTGCTATATTGCTTCGTGTGTCATGCCATCCCAAGACCACCTTTAACTACTCGAATATAATCTAAACGACATCCAAATCACCTAATAACCAAAAAATAAAGAATATGCAAGAAGGTTAAGACGTGTCATTTACAGAGATGGCGATGGGATGGCTTAGTGGTGAGAGCGCTCGCCTCCCACCAATGAAGCCCGGATTCGATTCCCGAACTCGACGTCATATGTGGGTTCAATTTGTTGCTGGTTCTCTACTCTGCTCCGAGAGGTTTTTCTCCGGGTACTCCGGTTTTCCACTCTCCTCAAAAACCAACATTTCCAATTCGATACGGAATTTCGAGGGCCACAGGTTTGTCAGTTGAATTACTGTTAAGTGTTACCATCGTTAAACAAAGTAAATTTAGCATCCTCCTCTCCGCGAAGGAGTAATATGGCTACCCTAATGATGACTTCGTTGAAGGCTACTAACATGGGAAACTACAAAGTTCAACATCTTGATAAAAACATCCCGGATATAGCGTTATTCAATATACAGTAAAACAAAGGACAGTTTATGGACGCACATGAAACACATACAGTACCTTACTTTGAATCTCGTGTCTGGTGCAGCAGTATTCTGAACTGTCAAAAGATGGCTTTTCAGTGAATGCGTGTTTCTCAATCTGAAGAAGAGTTTACGAGTATGAATAAATGGATGCTGGTCAAGAAAACTTTAGTCCTTCTTTTAAAGCAGAGTAGGGGCAAAAATGTGTTAAGCAGCCTTGAAACCCCACAGTAATATTAGACCTTATTATATGACTGGCTCTTTCACCGGTCAAGATGAATCAATTCTCCTGCTGTGATTGGCTCCCCGCGAGGTCAAGATGGAGCCATCTTGACCGCTCGGGATAGCCCGTTCGTCCCGCGCTTTACTGTCTTTATATATGGGTTATTGACCACACTTGTTCGGTCAAGATGGCGGATATTGGCCTCGTTCTTTTTTTGCGTGTTTATGGACCTCGACTTCGTCTCGGTCCATAAACACGCAAAAAAAGAACTTGGCCAATATCCAGCCATCTTGACCTCACGCTTGGCCAATAACCCGTATATATTCGTATTCTCTGTATCGAACTGGATCTAGCATGAAGTTGAGGCTCTTGTGCGGGAATATATTTACATATGAAAAGATTCCCCCGTGTGAGCCTCGTGTGCATGCTAGTCCCAGCTCATTACGGATAATACGAATAAAGTCTATTTGAAAAACTGACCCCAAGAACCTTTGGCTGAACACAACTAAAAGGAACAATACTGAAGTGATTGAACTGACTGTAATCACCATCGGTTTAAATTAATAGAACTCTTTCGGAAGCTTGATACCATCTTACCTTTCTCCTCTCACTCATTCTTTAGCAATAACTAGACCGCAAGCTAAGGTTTTCCATCAACTGACAGTCGAAAGAGGCCAAAGCCCCGGGCCAATTATCAAAGTCGATAGAAACCGAGTGCAAACCGTCCATATGTTTTTCCATAATCTAGTGACCGATTTGTTCAACAAAGACGTAGGATGGGTGGGGTTGGGAATCAGCTGAGATTTCAAAATCGATCAACGGAAATAGTCGGACTGACCAAACCAAAGTACCCTTGTTGGCGTATTGCTCTTGACATACATGTATCCTGCAAATCGCCTTGGTCATGGCCAAATTCTCTTTAGTAATATTTACAATTTGGCGTGGCCGTGTTGTACCGTGTTTTGGAACACGACAAAAAAAAACTACGAAACTTAGCAGAAAAGCCTGGGCATTCAATGGATTGTAGCCATTAAAAAGGCAACTCACAAGTGTTCATATTTGCAACCAATACATTTTTCATTTTTTCCAACGATAATGCATCACCCATAATCGATTATCACGTCTCTTAAAGTTTACGAGTTTATGATTAATGAGTGATTAATATATAATGGATCACCGCACACCACTAAGGATGGAGTGGATTCTTTCTAGCTGGATGGTTTGAACGTTGACAATTTACCGTGCACTCACTCCAGGGGGTGTGGTGTACCTAAAAATCAGAAGGCCCTTGCTTGGCTCATGAAAGTACGACATTGCCTAAATGCTGGCTGATGGATTTTGCCAATGAAAATCATATGGATGACGATCAAAACGGTATTTCCTGACAGCTGCTGAAAGAACAGACACTCACACATATAAATCACTAAAGAAAACAATGAGAAATCCATCTGAAAACAACAGGAAACAGAAAAGAGTCCAGTGAAAGTTTCAAGGGGAGACCTGCAAAAGTATGCATAATTAATCACTGACTGATGGCCTCGGAGTACAAATACACTCCACATACCATGGATTTAGTGTCCATGTTGTACTCCAAGACACGAGCTGGTAAGATTGGTGACGACACGGATACACGCACCCGGTGATGATCAAACATCTGAGACGGAAAAACAAAAAAACAAAACAAAACAAGATATTTTATATTGTCATTGTCCACATAGATAACGTTTGGCCTACCGGTCCGATACAGTTAATCCATCCATTGGTTGAGTTTTCGCCATAACTAATTTTACACGGATTTCCGCTGATTTAAAATTGATGTGAAGTGGCTTGATCGCACGTTCTTTACCATATATGAGTAAGCAAGCGTGAACGTAACGAATGTCGAAAATGAAAGACGTGTTTCACAGTCAGTAACACACGGATACTCGGGAAATGTAATTCCGAATTCTCCAACCAGGGGTCGAACCCACGACCTTCCGATCCCATGTTCATACATGTTAGTTGTGAGTTTACAACGGTGTGTTCTTTCTTAACCATTTTGTAATTTTCTCACCTGATTGGAGCCGGCCTCTAAGACACATACATCTTTTGGAAGCTGCAAAACATTCAACGTTAAATTGCGCGGGACATTAGATTAACTACTTCTTACATCTGTAACAGTAAGATATCCAAGAATGCTGCACTCGTAAAGGGCAAACGATAGGCACTCACGAGGTTATGACCGGCACTAAAGGCTAATAGCACCATGTTGTTAAGGAGTAGAATGGCCGCTACCCTTATCTGATATTATACTTGCTGCAAATAAGAACCGTACCCCTGTTTACGCTTTTTAAAATATACCAATAATTTCTTTAATACATGTATATCGCTATCTAAAGTAAATTAGTATCAAATCTACTAGCGTTCTATCACGAATGCCGTTCTCTGATTGGCTACGCTACTCGCTATCTATTCTGTGATAGATAGTGAGTAGCGGTTATCAACAAAATGGCGGCCGCTTCTTCGCGTTTTCGAAGTGTCTGCGAGGAGGATTTAGATAATTTACTTGTTTAGTTTTGAACGACTAGTAGATTGATACTAAAACAATTAGATTATTCGCTCTCGATTTCTATGCGTGATAGAAATCTCGAGCTCATAATCTAATTGTTAAATATACAGAATGGGTTAAAAGTGTGTTTTGATTGATAATAATGCACACACCTGTACAACATACTGGTCCTCAGGTTTGTCCAAACGTACAATCCGAATCTGAGGAATCGTCTTGTGGCGTTCGTAAACTACACAATAATCTTTAAATAAATCCATGTCGTCGAAAAATATCTAGAGGAAGAATCGGTTAGAGCTCAGGTAGGTGTGCTTAAACAAGGGTGAGCAGTGGTTATAACAGGCATGGATCTCCCCACTAACACATACCTCTAAGTGAACAAAGTTTCATTATAATCATAAGGATAACTAGCCTTCCACACACACCCAAAGATGTAAACCTTACATGTATATTCACAGGTGGGCCACTCTACCTGCGTGACATAACGATATGCTATTTGAACTCATTCATTTACTGTAATTTGCAACGATTGATATCGCTTTCAGTTAAGCTACCAAGGAAAATGTTTTATAAAATTCAAAGTTTTGCATCTTTTGGTTCCATATTATGATGAACCGTAAAACTACAAAGAAGTTTCGAGCTTCAACTTTAAGGATGAGTACAAATAAAAGTTTTTGTTTCTGAAAGGCAAAACCTCTCCTATACATCGTATAAGTGCTACTACCTCTACCTCTATTAGGAGGCAGGATGGCCGAGCGGTTAGGGTAATGGATTTCAATGCGGTCACCCCGGGTTCAAATCCCGCTCTAGCCTATAGCTGGTGTTGTTCTGGGTAGTCCCTGGTTAAACTCCTCGGTCATCCATGTAAATAGCCAACCGGTTCGCCTCTGACCAGCTGGGATTCTTATCATGTTACATATATGTTTATTGGAATTCTTTGTTTCTGCTCACATAGTTTGTGAAGCACATTTGATCATGATCATATCCACATGTTAATTTGCGCTATAGAAATATTTATTATTACCATATGACCCGTCCGGCCCCGCGCGCGTTTTCATTGTGAAACTATTGAGAAAATTCCCGTATGAGGGCCGTACGCATCAACGCGAGTGGGGCCAGAAAAAGCCGTACGACCCTGTCAGGAACACGAGGATTTCGTCGCGTCCAACGATGTAAGTTTATTCTACAACCAAAAAACAAATACAGACAACATATTAGATCAATTTTCTATGAAAATTTGTCGCTTTTTTTGTAAAAACTTTCTTTTTGTAAAATCTTCTAAGTGCTCATGAAGAGTCTAAGGAGGCCAAATGATAAAACACTTATTGACTTAGTCAGGTCGGGCTGGACGGGACCTCGCGCAGCTCCCACTCAGTCGATAAGTACATATTATTGCCGCTAAATGTAGGAGAAGAACCCCTGTCTCCTATCTCCTCACCCTTTACATTTCCTCAATATAAAGTAATTTCATTCAAACGTGTACATGTGCTGAAAGAGATGACGATCCAACATTCAATAAACTCACATCTGGTTTATCTTCAATAAAAGTTTTCCAGTGTTCCTTTCGGGGATTATCTCCAGGTGCTGTCACTATCTGGTGATTAAATGTACAGAGCAACAAAACATGGATGCCATCACTTCAACCTTTTAATACTCTTGATCTGAAAAATACTAGTACTTGACACTTTTTTTTAAATCATTTTTAGTAGAATGAATCTTAAGATTTAACAATATCATTGATTGATAATTATGGAGTAACTTTTTAAACAGTTTTATGAATTGTTTCTTACCTCAAGATTATTCAGTCACAGCTACGTTGGGATGTCAACGAATTGGTGGGAAGATTGCTGGGTAAGTAAGTGGCTTATGACTAAAGTTTTTAGTTTTTAATAGACAGGTTAACATTGCCATTCTCAACGTAGTCAAATAGTTTGAGGTTGAAATTTGTCTCTGATCTTTTAACTAATCAAGTTATTGGAAAAAAAAACTTATAAATTAATTTTCCTTTTCCTCAAACGTAACTATTGAACAATGAAACTTCAAATTAAAAATTCACTGTGGTTCAAGGGTAAAAGGTAAATTTGCAAAAAAAAAAAAAAAAATGGGCACAGGGTAGCCCTGTGTGCTGGCTGCACTTCTTTTTGAGCTATCTCGCGGTTTTCCCAGCCATAACAAATCTTGCTTGATCCAGAAATAAAGCTGTATAGTCAAATCTGTACCTTGTAATTTTTGCCATCAGCATTAGTTATGATATAGAAATGATCATCTCTGTGGTCTATATAGTACTCCATTCCATGCTGTCTGGGGTGAACTGGCCGTGATGTAAAAATCCCATCTCTGATGTCAGCAATGCTAACCTGTTATATGAAATGAGAGCAGGGTTGGCGCAGAGGTAAGAGCACTCACCTTCCACCAATGTGTCCCGGGCTCGGTGTCATATGTGGGCTGAGTTTGTTGGTTCTCTACTCTACTCCGAGAGGTTTTTCTCCGGGTACTCCGGTTTTCCCCTCTCCTCAAAAACCAACATTTGATTTAATTTGATTTGATTTGAGATTTGTTATTGTGTCTCCAATTAGCAGGTATGCTAAAGTACTTTGACACAAAAATAAAGTTATTATTATTATTATTTTTATTATTATTATTATTATTATTATTATTATTATTATTATAAAGTACTGACCAGTAAATCTGCAGCCACTTAAAGTCGCAAGTTTTACTTAAACGTCTTAAACTGATTAAACTTACAGCAAATATAGATATAATCAATGATTAATTTTCGCTTAAGGTAGCTTAAAGCCAAATTCGTTGTATCGCGCTGCGTGTTTTGTAAACATAGAAGGGATTTTGGGTTTTTCTGTTCTGCCAATCATCTGATTGGGGCGGGGTTATGCAAATACCCCAATCAGAACGCGTTGCATTGTGATTTGCATAACCCCCCTCCAACTCAGATGATTGGCGGAACAGAAAAACTCATTTTGTTTTTTGAAAACGCGCAGCGCGATACAACGAATTTGGCTGTAAATTACACGTTTCACTGATCAGTGTTTTTTTGGGCCAACTCTAGCCATTCCTGTCTCTCTTTAGGAATTTCAGAATACGCAGAACAAGGTTTCCCGAAAAAACAACCTGAAAACGGAATGCTGGCATGCAAACAGGTCTGGACCGAGCGTATGAACCTCACATCGGGTGCCACGCCAAGGCATTGACGGGCCAAGAACGACTTTCTCGCTATAGAGTGTTTTCACATGATGTCAAGGCGGCCATGTTGGTGTCCTACAACAAAGAAACGGCGGCCATGTTGGTGTCCCAAACTAAACCTCTGGGAATTGAACTCGATTTTTATACAAATACTTTCTTTTGTTTCAGTAAACCAATATGGCCCGTAGTCACGTGATTTCAAGAAAACGCTCTTGACTATAACTTTTGGCAAAGACCTCATTCTGTGTATTTCAAGTAAAACGTTTGTACTGTTTATACTGATCATTCTGCTATCAAGAGCAAAATGAACGAAACAATTTATTCCATTCATTCCGAAAACGGAATCGGTCCCAAAAGAATGCAAATAGCTTCTATTCCAAGTGTTCCTATTCCAAGTGTGTTCAATAATTAATTATTCACTTGCTTTGAAATTAGCAACAGCTTTAACGGTTTCTATTCACATGCCTCAAAATTAGCGACAGATTTAACGGTATCTATTCATTTGGTTCAAAATCAGCAAGAGTTTTTCAGTAAAGTTTCTATTCACCTGGCTCGATATCAGCTTTCAATCTTGTTTTTATTCATTGTCTTCGATAATTTATAACAAGCTATACAGTAGCTTCAATGGTTTCGATCCTACTTCGGAGTTTTTCTAGCGCAATTTTGTGCGCAACAAAACCAGGGTGGACACACGGTGCGATTTCGAAGTAGAAGTTGTGTGCGATGTTGCATCGATCATTTGTCCGGGCCTGAATTTGCAACGGATTCTGCATAGGATCGTAAAGGAATCCTAAGAATCATAACAGGGCCCTTAGCATTATTAGAGTCCTTTTCGTCATTAGGTTCCAACCTACAAAGCATTAACTTCCAAGGCTCTAATGGCTGGAATGGTTCTAATTTATACTATTCATCTGCTATGATTAAAAGCTTTTCAGATCGAACAGCCTGCGGACCAGATGTATTGTGGGGTGAGCGGGAACTGGGTATTTTCATGAAAACAATCTTGGGTTATGAACAAGCAGATTGGGGAGATAAGTAAACGCGACAGGCGGGGGGGGGGGGGGGGGGGGAGGCACGAAGGCCCTTTTAAAAATGGAACTGACCCTAAATAACGCCTGTGTTGCAGGCCGCTTTAGAAAATCACGACTGGCTTTACTAGTGTTATGCTGGTACACTGTTATTTTCTGACTGGGAGTTAGCCTAAGCATTTAAGGCACTAAGGTAGACACATTTTGCAAATGCAAAGCTGTATCTTTGTACTATGTACGCACCTCAGAAGTTGATCTTGAATTGCAATTAACTGTAATAAACTTTCGGTCTTTGGTGGCACTTACATCAACAACATATCTAGCAAAATAAAATAATAATTAATTACAATTTCTTGTGAATTTCAGTTTGCTTGTGTTTAAAGTAAACACTACAGCCTGTAGCTTTAAATCCAATGGATATGCCATCAGTTATCTGCCCTTTTAAGCAACCACTGGTTATATGGGTTGAGAGAGATTTTTGTGCAGGAAGATGCGTAGATGTTGTGCAGGAACAGTTTGTCTCAGCAGACATTCATTAGGGAAAGCACAGATGAATGCTAATCCACTTACAACCTTTAACTAGTTAGTTAAAAGAACTGCTTGTAAGTGCATGCAACTACTGAAAATGCAAGCATATACATGTATGCAGTACATTAACAATGTAAGCTGCCCCGCTGTAGGGAGGAGACAATTGACAATTTCACCAAGAGTCAACTCACACCCTTTGCCTCCACACTAGTTCGTCCAAGCTACACTGTAATTTAACAGTGGAGAATACAATTGAGTCACATTGTATCTAGAGAGACTTTTGGGACCAACCCAAAAACATTACTAGGTACAAGGGTAAGGCAAAAACCACTTTAAAATAGCTATTAATTTAACGTACAATTAACCTGAAAAAAATTTTGGAAAGCCAGGCGCGTAGATGTTAAGATCATCATCTGATGGTCTCTTACTTGAACCATCATCTCTTCGAACTAGAGCCATCTTAGGTGATAGGTCATTTCAAGTAGCCACGCCAAAATTGTGGAATGCTCGGCCGCACGAAATCTATTTTTGGTATTAATACTTTTAAGCGCCATCTTAAGATGTACCTTTTTAGCAAGGCATTTTTTTAAACTTTATTTATTTATTTTTTCTCAATTATGTGTTATACATTTTATTAAATGTTGTATACTATAAATCTTTTCAACCCATTGACTACCAGCTGTTTTTACGTTTTCGGAGTGAATTTCCACCTCTATTTCGTGACTCTTTATTTGAACTACTAAGGAAAAGTGGTGTTGTCCTAAGGCACTGGAGGCTCAAGGTTTCTGAAAACGTCATTCTGACGTAGCTATTTTTCATCCGTGGAGCTACAAGAATGGCCCAAGTTCGATTTGCTTGCGATTTTTGCTACGTTTACAGCCATTTTTCATCTTTAGTGGCTGCCTGATGAGCATCATTAAGCGTGACGGTAGCTAAGAGTCCACTTTCTCAAAGAATCGAGCAAGGTGATGTACTTTGTTGTCGAATCGACGAACTGGGAATTTGGCCGGTCGAACACTTAGTACCTTTGGGACTCGACTATTGATGAATTTCTCGACCTACCGCCGCATATTTTGGAATTTCTGAGCACTGAAGATGACCACAAGCAGGAATTTTGGGCGGTAGGTCGGAGTGGCTGTAGTGTGTGAAAGAATTGGGAGAAGGAACGGACGCTGTCAAAAATTCTCGTTATTTCCCAGCATGCAATGTGGTCGAGATGTTGAAAAGGGCGGAAAGGCCCGAATGCACTGGAACAAAAGGCTGCATCTACGCTCGGGAGAAGAATATGAACAAAAAAAGTCATTTCTAAGCTAGAACAAGGACTGAATTTCGTTATGATGGTTGAAGTTTGGTTTTTTCGACGATGATTTCTTTAAAAAACATAAAGGCAAAAAGGGGCATTTTCGTCGTTTCTCTTTGACGTTAAAAACGGTCAGTTTCGTTCTTGTCCAAACTCATAAGGCCATATTTGGTAAAAATCGCTACGTTTCTTTCGTTTATTGGATATCCAAATTTAAAGAACATTCCATTTTGCGCTCACGACTGACAGTTAAGGCAATATTCGTGCGATTGAGAAAGTTGCAATGTTTTGAAGCATTGGAGTTTTTTGCGGCCGGTTTTGGCCGACACGGGTACCAATGGGTTAAACTTTATCATATGTAAAAGTGCATTTGATCATATTTACATGGCTGCGGAAAATGCACTAAATTAGTACTAAATTATTTATATTTATTTTATTTGGGGAACAAATGAACATCAAAGGCAAATTGTGGGTGAGTGGAAAATTGAATCCACTAACCCATCTCCAGTCCCACATTTGGAAGGTACATTATTTTTTATAGGCAATTGGATTTTGCAACTTCACTTTATATCTGGAAATGTATGATAATGATACAAAACAAAGGAAAATAAATATTGAACCAAGGATAAAATGGAACAACAACATATCCATCTAAGAACCAATGTCTAGCATACAGTTGCAATTGTATTGTATTGAATGTACCTCTCATCTTTTTCTTCATGCAGGCAGACATCTCGAAATATACTCTGACAAGTTTTGTGTCGTAAAAGAGCATATGGTCGCTTCATATTATCAGGCCTGGTATAATACAGAGTGAGGTCATCGCTTCCCCATTCTAAAATGAAAGCACATCCATGTACATGTACATGTTTTATCAAGGTGGAAATACCAAATGTAAATAAATCAAAGATCACAGGAATAAAGTATTTGGTGTTATCTAAATTAATAAATTAATTCCTTCAAATTCTATCTTAACTCATCCCATCCCATCCCATGTCACCTCATCTCATCCCATCCCATCTCATCCCATCCTATCCCACCCATCCCATCTCACATCATCTCATCCCATAACATCCCATCTCATCCCATCCCATCCCATCTCACATTACCTTGTTACCTTAAATGTATCTTTAAATTATCTTATCCTAAATTCCTTCAAATTGGTGTCGCCATCTTAGAGAGCACTATTACAATTACTAAGGCATGGAATTATTTTTTTCTTCCTTAAAGACAGTGGCTTCTTGTTTAGCAGTTGAAAGACCCTGTCCCCTGTGTACAGGCTGTAATGCTAGTTACATTGCTGTTATTGAAGTTATTATTATTTACGTTGGCAAAACCACCTGACATATTTCCGTACACGTATGTGAACATCTAGCCACAGACAGGGCCCGTCATTTGTAAGCACCAGGCCTACAACAATCCAAAAACTCCCACACTTTACGTTCCTCTCATTGTTTGAGCTTTGTAGATTGTGCTACCAAAACAATTTTCAGCTCAAGATAAAGGAATCCTTGCACATCAACTGGCACAAGCCCACCTTCAATCAACAGTTTAAAAACAATAATTTAAAACTCTCTATACACTGTATATAGTTCTCACATAGTCAACCAATCTTTTTTCTTTCTTTTCTCTGTTTTTGTTGTTGTTGTTGTTGTTGTTGTTGTTTCATTAGCAATTCAAGTTAGTATTACACAGTTTATTCAATTGCTGCAAGTTACATGTATTTCATAACTGGTGACAACAGTAGAAACAGCCAAGGCATACATGTGTGTCTCCATTAAAAACACAAAAGTGTTCTGAGATTTCCTTTTGGATTTTATTTTCAGTGACTGTAAAAACGGGATGGTGTTATTCCAAAGTTACATGTTATTTTTAAAATAGCTTATCTGTATTTTGAAGGTAGTGAGAGATGTCCTCTGGCTTTCAAGGTTTCTGAGGCAATAATTTTGGCTTTTTGCTATACATTCTGTGGAGCTTTACAGTCCATAGTCTGTACAACAAGAACCCAAAATACTGGAATGGCAATCAGATTCCTCAACTGATACAAAAGGTAAGTAAGTACATGTAAGTAACTTTATTTAACATAGGGTAGCCAATTCAGCTGCGAGGCTGGTATTCATAGGGCCCTGGGAAATAAAGAAATGTACAATTTAAAATGTTCTAAAAAATTAATTAATTATTTACACCCTAAAAACTATCTATTTAGTAAACTCCTACTGAAGACTTTAAGCTCCTAAGTACAACTTAATTAAGAACAATTTAAAAATTCTAAAATAAAACACTCAAATCTACAAGTATAATAAACAAAATCTATAAATTTCTAAGAAGTAAAAATTACGAATAATAATGCTTTATTAACAAACTTAACAGTAGCTCTCAACAGGCCCCAACAAACATACTTATTATAATTACTATTAATATTAATAAAATGATACAAGATAAAATTATTATACTACAGCAACTTCCAAAACAGTGTCAAAATGACTATTAATTATTTTAAATACAAAAACAAACATGCTGTACGTGTGAACCCAAAAGCTCACCATCTTCAATTTTCAAACAGATGGTTGTTAATTTCACATGAATAGAACACCATATAAAAGTATCAAACAAAAACCTGATTAGCATTGTGTGTGGCGAGAAATCTAACGGTGTGTCATGCAGTTAGCATCTTATGATGGGGTGCTAACTTATACAGATACTGTACTCTTTTGAGCAGTACTGTATACACTGTACACTGTACATGTATATGTTATATGCATATTAAACAAAATAATATGTATGTAGATATGTATTCAATAAATGGAGATCGCCATACAACATACCAAAATTTACAACATTGTGTATAACATCTATGGTATTCATCTGCCCTTCACATGCCTCTGTGATGTAACATGAGTAACTCCCTTCTCCTTTTCTGTCCAGCAGAAAACCGATGAACTGAAAAGCATAAACTCAATTCAACAACTGACTCACTCACTAGCTCCTCATTCCCTTCCCCCTCTCTCCTTCACTTAGAACTTCCCTCACTCCCTTCCCCTCCCTCCCCCTCCCTCCCTCCCTCCTTCCTGCCTTACACCCTCCCTCCTTCACTCCCTCCCTCACTTCCCCCTCCCTTCCTGCCTTCCTCCCCCTTCTCTCCCTCACTCCCTTCCTTCCTGACCTCCCCCCTCCCTCCCCCTCTATCCCTCCCTCCTTCCTGCCTTACCCCCTCCCTCCTTCACTCCCTCCCCCTCCCTCCCTTCCTGCCTTCCTCCCCCTTCTCTCCCTCACTCCCTTCCTTCCTGACCTCCCCCCTCCCTCCCCCTCTATTCCTCCCTCCTTCCTGGCTTCCCCTCCCTCTCTTCCCCCTCCCTTCATCCCTCACACCCTTACTCACTTACTGTACTCACTTTCTCACTCAATCATCAATCAATCAATCATTTATTCATTCATTCATCCATTCATTCATTCATTTGTTTCTTAAGTACTAACTTCTTTATTCATCTTTTATTGTTACTTTTTTTTAAGTCTGCTGACTATGAATATTTAAACTACAGCAGACTGTAAATGGCTGTAAAAGTGGTTAAGTTAATTTTCTATGATTTTGCAGGTGTGGCTATACTGTACATGTAAGGTTAATGTACATCGTACGTTGATGTGACAAAGCAACCTACGCCCTCATAAGTTAAAAAAGAAAAAATATTTAATCACTAAATCTAAACAACAGAACAAGCAAGAGCACCTAACCTTTCTTGAAGGTGACATTTTAATGATAGGTATGGACACATGAGGATATCTCTCTTTGAGTTCATTTTGATTCAGGATTATCTCTGGTTCACCATATGAGCCATCTGATAAGAAAAAAAATAAAATAATAATAATAATAATAATAATAATAATAATAATAATAATAATAATAATAATGTCAACAACAACAACAACAATAATAGTCAGCTACAACTGATACTGCCCCCCGGAACTACCTTCATCTGGTTAGGCCTGGCCCACTCTTCACAAAAAAAAACTCTTATCTTTAGTTATCAACTACTCATTCACAATCTAAAGCAATGTTCCATCATTATTACAAACCTTTTAATATTCTCCTTCTACAGTAAACAGGAAGAAAGTTGTTTTCTGGTGGATTGCTTAAATAATAAATAAAACCATCTAGCTCCTAGAAATGAAAGAAAAGAATAAATAATTAATTAAACAATGGCAAGAATTATCATGATTGATGTATTCAAGAAGAGATAATCAACAAGCAGCGGTACATGTACATCACAGAGGTATTCCAATAAAACGTAATTAAAGAATGGATTTATATGTCCACTTACAGATTGCTATCAGAGTAACTTTAATAGATATTTTAAGGGGGCGTTATACCTGGATGTTGATGAAATAAGAAGTGATTTGATGAAGAAATTAAAAAGGGAAAATAAGGCATACACAAACACTCAGGCAGTCCACTACAACACGGGTGCATGTCAGGTTGAGGACAAACTGTTTGGTGTTTGTCCATTAATTTTTAACCTCCAAATTTAATTTTTAATCACCTTAAAATCTTCATTTTTCTCACCATCCCTTTCAATCACTCTCCCCTCCCACCGTCTCTTCTTCCTCACAAACACCGTAAAAATCACCCAAAAATTCTGAGATATTTATGGGGTTATGCACTTCCAAACTATGATGGCTTTTTTAAATTGCATGAAATCTCGAGAAGATAATAAGGAGAAAGGTCAAAAGGTGACAAAAATGTAGCATTCAGGTGTAACCCCCGCTCAAGAGGGGAGTACCAGGGAGTTGTGAGGAGAGGATTGCAGGAAAACTGAAGTCTAGAAGAATAAAGCAAGCTGACATGTGACACAGATCTTCAAGAACCAACTGAATATAATCTGCTTCCTCTTTCATGCACTTTGAACAATTTTCAAGAAGTAAACTTTTTGTCAAGTACAAGCTGAACATGTTTGATAATTGATAATTGACTTACTTCAGGCACTGACTCATCATCACAGTGTTTCTCAACCCAGTCACTCATTTCTTTGGCCAACTTCTCTTGGAATCTTTCAGTATCAGCCAATGCAACCTTTGCATATCTGCAAAAGAGATTTATCAATGCACAATTTTTAAGTCAGATCAAATGGTATAAATCAGAAACAGCAGTGCATTAACCCATTGGCACCTGAACCGCCCAGAACCGCCCGTAAAAAACTCCCATGCTTCAAAACATTGCAACTTTCCCAATCGCACGAATATTGCCATAACTGTTAGTTGTGAGCACAAAATGGAATGTCCTTTAAATTTGGATATCCAATAAATGCAAGAAACATAGCGATTTTTACCAAATATGGCCTTTTGAGTTTGGACAAGAATGAAACTGACCGTTTTTAACGTCAAAGAGAAACGACAAAAATGCCCCTTTTTGCCTTCATGTTTTTTAAGGAAATCATCGTCAAAAAACCAAAATTCAACCATCATAACAAAATTCAGTCCCTTTTCTAGCTTAGAAATGACTTTATTTGTTCATATTCTTCTCTCGAGCGTAGATACAGCCTTTTGTTCCAGTGAATTCTGGCCTTCCCAGCATTTTCAACATCTTGAGCGCATTGCATGCTGGGAACTAACAAGAATTTTTGACAGCACCCGTTCCTTCCCCCAATTCTTTCACATATAAACTAAGTCTACAGCCATTCTGACCTACCGCCAAAATTTCCTGTTCGTGGTCATCTGCAATGCTCACAAATTCCAAAATATGCGGCGGTAGGTCGAGAAATTCATCAGTAGTTGAGTCCCAAAAGTACTAAGTGTCCGACCAGCCAAATTCCCAGTTCGTCGAGTAACAAGCCAAATTCGACAACAAAGTACATCACCTTGCTCGATTCTTTGAGAAAGTGGACTCTTAGCTACCGTCACGCTTAATGATGCTCATCAGGCAGCCGCTAAAGATGAAAAATGGCTGTAAACTTAGCAAAAATCGCAAGCAAACCGAACTTGGGCCATTGTGGTTGCTTCACGGATAAAAAATAGCTACGTCAAAATGACGTTTTCAGAAACCTTGAGCCTCCAGTGCCTTAGGACAGCACCACTTTTCCCTGGTAGTTCAAATAAAGAGTCACAAATTGCTATTCATCGTTTATAGGTGGAAAATCACTCCGAAAAAATTAATGTAAAAACAGCTAGGAGTCAATGGGTTAACAAAGAAACATAGAGGTCACGTGACCGGTCCTTTTGACACTATCCAGTGAAAGTCATGGTTGGTGATACAGTAGTTTAAATCCAGGGTCAGAGTTAAGATTCTACAGTTAAAACAATTTCTAGGGGGGGTGGATAACTTAGCAGGGCCAGGCTTCACTTAACGTTACCTCCTGGGTTTGCAGTTGGCCAGGTCACGTGACAAGCCACAGTATCAAACTCAATAACCCTAGATGAGATGATCATCGAGTTCTGGCTGTCACTAGTGGCTCCAACTCGACCTCTATTGTCTAGTTTTTAAAATCACCACCCCTCAAGCTGGCTTTCATGCAACTTCAACCTTGAATCTAAGTACTGGCCATAAAGTAGTACCCTCCCCTCCAGATCTTGCAGCATATGGTTGTTTTCAAATAAAATAGCGTTGATATGTTACTAGCCTCAAAGGCTTTTGTTTAAGTAGCTGAGCAATTAAAAATATCAACATCAAAAAAAAAATTGTGTTTTATTTAAGGTGTGTAGTGGCAAGGTTAACCAATGGCTAAAACAAAGTATGCCCCAGCAAGAGTGAAATCATTGGCCTTGATGCTGTTGAGGAGACAGCACAAAAATGGGAGGAGGAGAAGGAAGGGAAGGGGGAAGGGGAAGATGGAAGAGGAGGAGGAGGTGGGGGAAGAGGAGGAGGAGGAGGAAGAGGAAGAAGAGGAGGAGGAGGTGGGGGAAGAGGAGGAGGAGGAGGAAGAGGAAGAGGAGGAGGAGGAGGAGGAGGTGGGGGAAGAGGAGGAGGAGGAGGAGGAGGAGGTGGGGGAAGAGAAGGAGGAGGAGAAGGTGGGGGAGGATCCATGGATAGGACATTGGAGAAAGAGGAGGAGGGGAAGAAGGAAAAGAAAAGGAAGAAGATGGGGATAGGGATAGGGGGAGAATGAGGATCAATAAGAGTGAAGGTAAGGATAAAGAGATGGAGGAAGGCTATTACAGTACCACTCAGAGATATGCGGCCAAAAATCAAGCCATTAAACACGTTGGCAAGAAATGCATTAACACGTTTGCACAAACACGTTGCGCATCGCATACAGCAAAGCTCATTAGTATGTATGAGATAGCTTATTGTTTTCCTTTAGTTGATGTCCATTGTTTGTTTAAAATGGCCTTCAATTATATCTGTTCCTTAACTTCTGCACCACAAAACTGAACTGAACTTAGAGGATACTGTACATGTAGCAACAATTAGGAGGAGATCAAGGAGAAGGATCAGGAGGATGTGGAAAAGGAGATTAAGGGGGAGGAGGAGCACTAGAATGATAAGGGAGCAAAATTTACACCTGTCTCCCTCATGAAGCCTGTCTATCACAAACAATTTTCTGTTTCTTCTTGAGAGTTGGAAACAGCAGGATTTAGATCTTAAAGGGGCACTGTCACACAATTTGGATAAACTCAAAGACGTGTTTGGAACAGTAAAATGCTGCAAAGATTTGGCAGTTTTCCTGCAAAGCACTTTATACCAGGCCATCTGATATTATGTGATGGTGCGATTTCGCACAATTGACCTCAAATCGCATCCGATCGCACAATTCATAAAAAATCGCTTGATTAAAAAAAGGGCACAATTCTCAAAAAAATAAACCTTATATAAATGCCTTATCTGAAAAAATTCCACGTATGCACTTAGTTTCAAGACGATTTAACTTTGAAAAAGGCTGAGAAACGTTGTGAAACCATCGATTTCAAAAACGGATGAAGTTCAAGGCATTATTTTCATTTTTGGCAGGTCTGGGGCCTGGTGCTAGTTTTTTCATTCTTTTAAAAAAGAATTGCCTATTGGTGCAACACAAACAATTCTTTTCTTTGAATTAGCCTATCAGAATTGCTGATATAAATCCATGACATTTGATCCTTCTTTCCTCACATTCTAGGCATGTAAATGTAAATGAGCAAAACTTATATCAGGGAAGCATTGCTTCACAACAAAATATAAGCTTATTTAAGTTCTTTCACATACAACTGTACATCGCCGATGTCTTCATGGATAAGTTTATCTATAGTAAAAACGCCCACTGTTCCTTCGTGTTCAACTACTGGTAAAACCAAATCCCACCTTCCTTCAAATTTGACTGCCAAAGACAGAGCAGAAAAATACACCACCGGTACTGTCAGGGCTGTCAACCCTCCCGGATAATCCGAGAGACTCCAGATCTTGGATCGTATCTCCCGGTCTCCAGATTAGAGTCCGAAGTTTGCCATTTCTTGTGAGCCTCGACTTTCACAACAATAAAAATTCAAATATTTTGTGTTGTTTGAGCTACATATATTTTACTGTTAACATGGATAATAAAATTGAAACGTTTCCTCATAAACTCAAGCAAACCATTCTTGCAAGCGTTGCCATTGTAACATAAGCAATAATGTGATTGGTCGGAAATAAACCAATCAGATCAAATGTTACAATCATATATTATGACGTCATGTGTGTTATGACGTCTATCACAATTCTCAATATTTGAAGACTCAGGGGATTGACAGCCCTGGGTACTGTACATGGTGTTTTGTTCGTCATGTAATGTAGTACTCGATCTTCTAAGAAAATCATAATTAAATTTTTATCCCGATTCACTCATAATTGCTTATTTTTTGTTCCTTTATGAACAAATTGTCATTAGAGCAGCACAAAAGTGGTTTTCTTTCTCAGAATCCTAGTAACACAAGCTTAAAATAGTTTAGGAAAAAATTGCATAATTTGCATAATTTACCGCATAATAGTCCATTCTTATCGCACAATCTACCCTGAAAATATCGCACAATTTCTGATTTTTTATCGCACCCTATCAGCTGAAGGCCTGTTATACGTGCACACTCTGAAACTACTTGAGGTTGTCTATGGCCACTGATTACAAGGAGGAAATGGATTGCAACTTGAAAACAGTTAGGTTAACAGTTTTCAAGTTTTGTCATTTAAGTCTTGGAAAAACCACTGTAAAATAATACTGTAGTTTCCTTTCTTCCAAGAAATGATTTGAAATCAATTATTCACGTTACTTGGCCAATTCATGTAATAGAAAAAGTACTTCCTCAGTTTCCTCACAATTTGAAAAAACTTACAACAGGAATTGTCGCAACAGTACCCCTTTAAGGAAGGAAACTTGTTAAGAGAAGAGTTTCTTTAACCGGTGAAGTTATGAGATAAAGATTGAGTGTCAGCAAAAAGAAAATCTCAAAATTTCTCATTTGCATGAAGATAGCAAAATTAGTCAGCAGATCTTACCTGTTTTCTTCTTTAATGTACTTGCGTACAGCCTGGGTTAAAAAAAAGTATATATTGCACAGTTTTAATTAAAAAGCACAACAAGTTTATGTACTGTAGTTGGAAGCAGTTAAATATTGAAAGAACACATCGTACAGAGATGCCAACCTTTGGAGATCTGAAATAGGGAGATTTATTTTTATTTGGGCTAATCCTATAGCATTTTTGCCATGGGCTTTAACTTAAGTTGAATGCTTTTGCAATCAGACAGTCAATTATATGGTAACATCATGACAACAAATTTAGGGGTCATAAAATTAATGTAAAAGTTAGGGGCAGATTGGGTGAAAAATGAGCACAAATGCAGGGATCCATAAACTGATATTTTTTTTAATAGGAGAGTTTTGGATAATTTGAATTGAGGCACAGTAAACTTCTTTTAAAAATTAAGACCCCAAGTCACTTTTATCCAGGAGATTTGGTGACCTGTTTGGGACACCGGGAGATTTGTTCTTTATCTGGGAGACTTGTGGATTTTCTGGGAGAGTTCGCATATCTAACTGTACATGTACGCCATCGATCCAACAAAACCTGATTAGATGTTAAGCTCAATTATTCGTACATGTACAAGAATTGACATGAATTCTAACCCAACAAATTAATGTGAAATAATTTCAGACCATGAGCTTCCAACTTGCTTGATCAGAAGACAAATTGCCAAGACCAAAAAGGGATGAATCAGGAAGGGGAGGAAAGTTTAGGGGACCTCCTTGGCCCAACAACCAATTAAATGCATTATTATTATTATTTTTATTTTTATTATCATTATCATTATTATAATGAGGATTTTTTATCACACCAAGTTCCAGATGGAATTTGAACCCACGACCCTCCACGATCTAGATGGATGCTTTAACCACTGAGCTACTGGAGACTCTGTGGTGAGCAAGGGAGAAATGTGGGCTTTGACTGGAACCGCATCACGCGGTCACACAGCCAAATAATGACTAGCACACTCATAACTGCATCACGCCATCACATTAAGGCATATCAAAGATGCAACCATCCAAGACCTCCAAAGTGAATGAAATTAGAAATGCAATATGATAGAAATACATGAAACCCAAATGCAAACTTGAAAAAAATCTGGAACTTGGATTTTTTTTCCAAGTTTCCATTTGGGTTTCATGCATTTCTATCATGTTGTATTTCTTATTTCACTCACTTTGGAGGTCTTGGATCATCATCATCATCATCATCATCATCGTTATTATTATTATTATTGTTGTTGTTGTTGTTGCTGTTGTTGTTGTTATTATTATTATTATTATTATTATTATTATTATTATTATTATTATTATTATTATAGCCTTCCCTTCCCTGATCGGAGTGTGACAATATACACACCGAGTGCACGTCGGAGCTTTTAATTAAAGGACATGGTCAACCCGGTGTACTGTCGCTCACCTTGGAACCGCGGTATTTCAGCCAGGAGAAATCATCTTGAAGTTTAACACCATGTACAGTTTGATGGTTTGCCACTCTCCTCGGCTTTGGTTCGCTGACAGATATTCCAAACAGCCTTGAAATATAAAAGCCCAACGAGGATAAGCTACGAAGAGGAACGCATGAGTACAGTGGGCGCACACGCAACGCGGACACCTTCACCAAGTGGCACACTTGCATGTTTTTGCCAATCAACTGCGACGGAAATCCACGTTGAGACTGTCTAGTAATTTCTGTTTCATTTTTCGATCGTTAGCTTCGAATAGTAATTTCTTTTCCTAGCATCCATTTGGTTCCATCTACATCTATATATCTGTGAGCGTGCTTGGATGAATCAGCGGTAACTGACAGCCCTCGATCGTTACTCTATGTACTCCTAATTAAAATTAACATTAGTTCGGACTGGACTTGGGAGGCGGGAGGAAGAGTCCCTCTAAAAACTCTTTTAACTATATTCTTTAAAAAAAAACCGTAGATAGAAACGAGCGATTCAAATTCTAATTACGAACGGTACTCGGTGCTAAAACGTCTTTACGAAATGACAGAAAAACAAATTTAGTTTCAGCAAAGCAAAACAAATTTGCACGGAAAAAAGGGTAGTTATACCCTGCGGGCAGTTGGTTTCTCCTAAGCATCCCGCTCAAGAAGGGAAGGTAGAGGTTTGGTAGCGAGTATGTTGTTATGGTGACGTCATAACCACTATCAAAATGTGTAGTTCTGGCAGCACATCAACCCTACAAAATTTCAACCCTGTAGACTCAGTATTTGCACAGATATCCCAATTCCAGTTTGTGTCCACCTTGTGACGTCACGAGTCTTCTAATTTGCATAAATCAAAATCTTGAATAACTCGGCAACCAAGAGTGCTATCACAATAAAATAAACGCCGTTCTTCATCATTTTGAGAGCTCTTTCGAACAAGCTAATGAAAACTTTTGAGTCATATGCACTTTAAGGCATGGTTCATATTCTTAATCACACAAAAAAACAGAGGGGTGGTCTAACTTTTTAAGCTTTCAATAAACATACACATAGACATAAACGTCCTTGCCATAAGTTCAATAACTCTGAGTGCTGTTTGACGTCATGTATTGTCGCGTGACCTATTAAAGCTATTTTTAGCTCAAAATTCTATTTGACAAAGTGGCACCACTTTTAATTGCTTTCTTGAGGCTGCGATTGGTGTTATACTGTTCACAGGTACAGATACTTCATTTCTGTGGCTGGGCCTAAATATAAAATAACATTGGGAAGCACGGCCATAATATCTCTTCGAATGTTGTGCCGCGTAGCACTAGGAACACAAATAGTGGAATAGAGAATTAACTCTAAAGTGTAAATTAAAGTGCTACTTAAACCCATGAATAACCCACTGGGCGTTAGCCCTAGTAAAGGGAAACAGGGAACCACACGAGGCAAAGAAAAAATCTTTTGACCTCGGTGGGAATCGAACCCACGACCTCCGGATTAGATCTACCGTTACTCTGCCGACTGAGCTACAAGGTCGCACAGAGAAAGTCGGGGACGATTTTAGATGGTGAATCGCGGCGAAGAGAAAAATCCTTCCTTTCGTAAAATAGAACAGAGCCTGCCTTTGCTCCTGACTCAGCTTTGATATTCCTAGAGACTTACATCCCTCAAGAACGGTACTCAAACCTATCATACAGCTTGTTTGCGGAATTTGTCACCTTGGACGCCATTTTGATCACTACACAGCAGGCTCGCTCAAACGCAGCAGTTGTATAGCTGAACGAATGCGCAACCGCCTAGATCGTTTTACTGGCTCAATTTTTATTTATTCGTCCTTGGCGCTGGACGACGGCTTACTCAAAGAAACGAACGGTTGCTCGCAATGGTTTCTCTCTGGAAGCGTAAGAGAAACCAACTGCTCACAGGGTAGGGTAGTTAAGGTGGCCCACGAGTATTTATAGGGCCGTGTGGTCCCTTTATGAAATATGTGTTCGAAAAGGAAAACGTGGACCAACTTCTTAGAAATTTCAGCCTCTGAAAGAAGAATCCTTGAATAATATAATGCGAATCGAATTCTTTCTATAACAAAAGGCTTTTCAAAACCTTATTTTTCAAGAAAATGCAGTTATTTCTTGTTTCTTATAATCCTGCGTTCAAGCAGAGGCACTTACAATGCAGTTTCTTCTTCCGCCGCTTTTTTGTTAGATGTTTATCATGAAACGGTTGTTATTTGGAATCAATTGTCTGAAAAGTTTGCGGCCGACACCACTTTCTTTACAATCCTATGGAAACACTAATATTCAGGCTTCTTTACGCAATTACATAAATTGCGTTCACAGCTGCGAGGGTCATTTCTTCATTTCATTTCATTTCCGCAGTCCATATATGATTTATTTCATATATCATGCACACTCATTTCTTTTGACGGGAACATATGAACCCATGCATAATTGACCTGCTCCCAACGTTAGTGGCTTCATAGCTCAGTTGGTAGAGCACCGCGCCGGTATCGCGAGGTCTCGGGTTTAAATCCCGTTGAAGTCTTGAATTTGTTTTTTCAGGCTTCTTTACACAATTGCATAAATTGCGTTCACAACTGCGAGGGTCATTTCTTCATTTCAATATTCAGACAGTTAAGAGGGTTTTGTGGAATGTACGCCCATTCATTACTCCAAAGCTGTATACAGTCATTAATTATACGTCATTATTTATTCACAGAGTACTCCTCCACACGAAGTTTCCGCAATTAACTCGACCGTGTTTAAATGGGTGGATGTTATTATTAATATTGATTCAATTCTCTAACAAATATATTTCACTGGAGTTCCCTACCGTCAAGACTTGTTTAAGTTCTTCACTTATTTACATTAACTCAAAGCGGTCTTCTCCTTCTGATACTGCAAAAGCCTGTTTTCAATTCTTTCGCTTTTTCTCACTCATTAATAGTTCCTTCCCCAACGTTTTTCATCATAGCAAGGTTTATGCCTCTACTCCACACAAATAGAAAAACAATTTGAACAAAATATTTCTCTAGTCACCGGGATCTGATCTGGACAACTCGGTAACAATAAAACGGGATGACATTCTGGGCCGTAGCCAGCGAAAAATTGTGACCGAGGCAATATATACAAAATACAGCTCTTTAATATTCATTAATTATTTTTCAATGTATAGCCTCATAAAGGAAAATCACAAAATGAATACTCCCCTGTGAAACTACACAGCCTCCTTATAACTTTCGTAAAACGCACTCTCAAGGGAGCAAAAAGTACTAATGTAAATTCAAAATCCCTACCGAGGCAAGTGCCTCGGTTCAGCTCATACTGGTTACGGCCCTGACATTTTTCAGTCTCTGCGTCATTTCTCTAACATTGGCTCGTTATTCTTGCCATGATGACAGTCTAAAATGCAAACTACCTCAACCGTGAAGCAACGTGTGGCTGAAAATGCCGAGTAGAAAGTATAAAGGAAGATAATTTTAGCCAACTCTTCATTCTCAACTCTTATGTTGGAAATACAAAGTTTTTCTTTCCGAATGCAGTATTTGATTTCGTTTAACTATCACTTTAAATTAAATTCCCTCGAATTCGACCTCTTGTCAAACCAAGTTGCTTGGATTCAAATTCGCATTTTTCAATACCGACAAAGCAAATTCTGTTTAAAATCAATTATCTTTTGAATGATATTTCAGTGAACATGGCGATCGAGAACGTGATATCTGTCCGGCTTTTATGATTCAGCACTTAAAAACATATATTTTTTGCTACAGGAAAATATAAACTTGTTTCGTGGTCAATACCTGGGCGATGCCTACGCGATGTTTAGCTTTTTGAAAACAGCTGCAAAGTGAGTTATCCTGCGGTTAGGGAAAATAAATCAGTATAGCAATCCCTGAAAGATTATAAGTCCGGCTTTGTATAAACAAAACAGGAAGTTTCTTTTACCGATTTTTCGGAGCTAAAAGAGTCTGTAGCTATTTTTTTCATCCGACGTCCTTGTATCAGTTGAGTCGTATAACGAGAGGCGTTCACATAACTTGAACGCTGGCGTGATGTCATTGGTAGTTAGCCACTCTTTTTGGTGCTCCGGAAAAACCACACTGCAATAAAGCTGTATAGATTTAATATAAACAACAGACCACTGACGCTGTTCTCAAGTTCAAACGGACGCGATAAAGCTCTAAAATGTTGAGTTACTAAACTACAAAGATAGATAACATCCGCGTGGGGCTTTTAATTATGCAATTCTGTTGAAATGCGCACTCAAGCGCATTCAATCACAGATACAGTTGCTAAAAAACATCTCTTGGGCTGTATATTCAACAGCGTCATTGACGGTCAAGCAAACGATCTAAAATGCTTGCAGGTGTAGTTTTGTAAAACCCTTGTTTGTTTGCATGTTTTATCGGTCTTTTATTACTTAAAATAGTTTTTCTTTTTCAGTAATTAAAAGTCCATTAAGCGTCGAGCGTCGCATTTAGATTGTAAGTGATGTCTTTTCAGTTGCAAGACAAAGTCTTGAATTCTACTTGAACTGATGATAAAAAAATGCATTTTGAGTGATGACGCGGCCGAAGTGTATAAAAAGCATCTTTATCAGCAAACGTCTCACGTGGCGTGTTTTCTCAGAGCAAACCACACTGGAATCTGATCCAAGCCTTTCGTCGTTATGAAGAAGTTCTCAACATCGCTGGTTTTCCTTTGTCTCTTTTTGTCAAGTCTGCTGCTCGCTGGTCATCAGGATGTGGAGGCATTTACTGTGTGGACACAGAACACTGGTCGCAAAGAAATGTCTAGAAAATCGGAGGTAAATTGAATTACGTTTTAAATGTCAGCCGCTAAATACTTTCCTTTTTAATAGGCTTGATCGCTGATGCTACCGACATCAGAGAATTGGTTAAGCTTATGCGTTAACTTCGTGCACCGTGCTCCTGCGAATCTAATCCCACAATTGGATATCTAATTTAGAGCATATAAGCCCCAAATTCGACTTTTCATGTTGGTCTAGCAAACTTTGAGCCTCACATGATCACAAAATATCCTGGTGGTGTGAAAGTCGCATCAAATTTGTCAATTGTTATTTATCAATCAGTGTTCCCTTCTGAAAACTGATACACCCAAAAGACAATGACAGTCAATTAAAGCAATATATATACTTCTTTTAAAATTTTTACTTTTGTGTTAATAATAGCTCGGTGAGCCAGTTTTACAAAAGATGACTGTAAGGCGAAATCAAAAATCAAGAACAAATAGATAAGGGGCACAAATACAAAGAAAGACTCTTTCAGTTCCCTAAATAATAGGTTTTCAGAACGTGTGGCACACAGATCCACTAGAACTAGTGCTATTGCCCAATTTAACCCAATTAGACAAGTCAGTTTTCAAAAATAAAAAGATGAAATTCAACGACAGACTAAAAGGTGAAAGGATTAGTATTATATAATGTTTTTATAGTAAGCCGTGACCTGAACATTCTTTTTGCCAACACTTGTTCCTCACTTGTTCCTGGTGTGATGGTCTATTTCTTTCTCCAATTTCTTCTTTCTTTCACATTCATGCTTAAGTTGGGTTGGTAATTGGGCGAGATCAAATATGGACCGATTTCACCCCACAGAAGTATTGTATTCCGCCATGAGTTTATGTGATATGTCCGGTGTACACATACATTACCACTTAATAAATTTGTAGTCAATAAACGTATAACAAACTTTTCAAAAGTTATAATAAAAAGACAATTTTAAAATGCTCTCAAGGAACCAGCTTCTAAGCTTTGATGTGTAACCAGTGAGAATAGAGTACAATATAAATTCAGGGCGAAACGAAGAAACAGTTTATTCCTGTTAAAATTGGTCCTCTGTTGGCAGGCACAAGAATAAGCACAAGCATGCCAGGAACTCGTAAAATGAATCCCCAGGTATATGAAATCTGCGCAAAATTTCAAATCTTTTGATGCTTAATTCTTGACCAATTTCCGTTTTAAAGAGTTCGTCTTGACTGATGTTTATGATTTCATAGCGGTTTCGGGTGTATCTAACTCAGAGTATTAAACACCAACATGTTCCTCTATAGGATTATATAAAAAAGAACTAGCAAAAATTCCTCACACGATTGAGGAATTTACTGGAAGTTTGAAAGGAATATATTCAATTCATTCAACGGCTGATAGATTCTCACCCTGAATATAACTGGCCTTTTTTAATTTCGGAATGAGACGGTTAATAATATCCGGCGATCAAAAAAAGAAGATTCCATCGAAGGTCTTTGGAATTGTAGGGTTACAGTGACCTTGTTCCAAATTTACCAAAAAGCTATTCCCTTTAATTTTTATTCCTGAATTGTGGCCAAACCAACGCAACGTTATATTTATATAACTGTCATAGCCTTTTCAATGTTAATTTACTGAAGCTTTTTCGTTTTTCCCCTATTTTTCAGATAGATCTTTACCGACGAAACATTTGCAAGGCCGCGCGTTCACTGAACTGCCACGAAGAAGATGGTTCATCGACGCTTTGATGAAGAACCTGTTTGTTTGACGCTGTTGCAGAGAAAGCTGTAAAACATATTTTTACATAATAATATGAAGTTAATGTAGCTATTAAAAACAATGTAGAAAAAGATTGTGCTTCCCTAAAAATAGAATAAAAGCTCTTAAATTGAGCTTCTTCCGGTCCTTCATTATCGCCTTCTATCTTCCTTGGCACCTGTTTTTCAATACGTTTACGCGATTTTGAAACTTTAAAAGCGACGCGTTCGATAGAAATTTAACATAAGAAAGAAATGAGAAAATTTTTCTTGAATCTGTTTCAAGCTCTTGTCGTTTTAGGTCTCTAAAGGCTGTAGGCATAGTTTTCAATAATGATGGATGAATTTTTTAGGGCAATCGCGCTGATAGCGCAAATTTCGTATTCCAAACTGCGAATTCAAAACAAAACATCCATCTTAACCACAAACATCTTTGAAAGGGGTTGAACCAACCCTACTGTCAGCATTAAAGAAGGACTTTTGGGTCTGAAAGTAAAATATTGAGTTAACGATGTCGTGTGGACAAGTAAGGCCATCTCAAAACGGTGGGCGCAAGACTTTAGTACTGTTTTCGACAACAATGCAAACTATCAGCAAATGTCAGTCATGAGCACGCATTCCCTCACGTGAGTAGGGCATCTCGTATACTCTCGTATACTCGATACTCAGTATTTTCGTCATTAAATTACTGCACACATGGAGCACGCTTTTCACGTGATGGTCGTAAATGATAGACATCATCTCGTCAAGCAAATAAGCGATGAATTTGTTGTTAGATTCGAGTATCCGGATTGGATTCTCTCAAAGAAACGTACCCTTACAAATGCCTTAGGACAAGCCATATCAAGGGGATTTTCCTGTTTTGTTGTGGCTTGCTTTATTTTCTGTTTTTGTTTTGTTTTGTTTTTCTGGTGTATGATCTGAATGTGTACATACCACAGTACCTTGGCTTGCTTAAACTCCTTTCAAAGAACTAGTACCGCAACATCGGAATGACATTCAAATACGTAATTTTTCCGAAAGGGCAGAGTTTGGACAATTCATACACTGATTTTTTTAATTTCCATTCTCGCCATCTTGAGCCGAAAAACAGTCATATCTGACGCTTGACTAGACGATCTCCTTATCCCCAAACTGCAGGGATTGTTGTTTGCCCCATCGCCAACAATTCCGGTCAAGCGCCGACAGTATGCACGCGGTTTCACAGCAAAATGCCCGTAAACATGGCCACCGATTTTATAAAGAAATGCATGGAAGGCGCGGAAAAATTGCAAATATTCGTATATATTGTATGTAAATATTGTATACAATTCTTGGCAGCTGCGCCAATCATATTTCTCGTTATATTTGCCGCCAAAAACACAACAAGGCGAGGACTAGGAGCAGGTTCCTAGAAAATGAAAACCTGCCCCTTATTGGTCAGTTTGAGGGAAAGGAATGCAAAGCCCGAGTGAGCAGCCGTTAGTGGGGGGAGCGTTGCGTGACGACACAAATAACGGCTGCGAAGGAGACTAAGTTGGCGATGGCTGTCATTTTTTATGGTCTTTATTAGTGCTAAACTGAATCCGGAGAAACTAAGTCGAGAGTATTATATTCGAACGGTTGTTTTCAAGGGGAAAAAAATCACCGAAGAGCTTTAATCCGTATTCATTCTTTGATTAGATGGAGTACAATGAATTTTAACGCGTTATTCTTGGCGGTTCTCTCAATTCATTTTAAGGTTGCAAACATGACTGATAGAGAGCAGAAAAAGTGGACTGGAATGTGGGTCAAGGCAAAACTCAGTCAAAACTGCTTTACTAAACTTTAACTTAACCATGAGTAAAGACTACTGCAATATTCTAACAGCTAAAACTTCTAATTCTTAACAGCTTTTTACGATTCAACGTCATGGATAGTTCTTTCTATTCCAGTTTTTACGGGAGGGTGTCAGCCGGTTCCTGCCTTAATCAATCTTCGGTCTTTCCTGCAGTATCTTCTCTGTGACAATTTAGTGAACGTGCCACTGCGCAAATGTTTCTTCGGGAAAGGGCAGACTGCAAAAGAAAACCAGGGAGTCAGTCAGTATACAACCTTGAAAACACGACCATATATTGATGGGGCTTCCATGTTCTTGCAGTTTCAGCATCGGTTAAGTCTAATTCTTGTAGTTATTAAGAAAATATGACAATAACTAAGTCCACTAAACACGAGGTACTTCTGAGTATTGCCGGCTTTTTTCTTAATCTTCGTTACCAAAGCCTTAGAATGATTGACTATTTCGTAGAGGATTTCGGGATTTATAGTGTGATTGCGTGATTAGCAAACGATTTGTGTTCCATCTCAAAGATCAACAGACTAGTACCTCTGGTTTGTTAAGATCCCTCTACGACCCACGTGCACGTTAGATGGAAATGCTGCCATTGCCTTTACTTCTTGATAACCCACAATAAAGAGCACGGATGAAACAACGAGACAAAGGAAAACCAGCGAATTCTTCATTTCAAACGATGAAAACCAGCGTGGATCAGACTAGCGCACGGTTGAAGTGGTCATGTAGTAAGAGCTGTTCTCACAAAATACCAGAACAGTCGCCGGGCTTTTATCCAGTTCTTTATCTTAATTGGTTCTATTAAGAGTAAAGGATTTTGCCCCGCTCTCTTTGGCTGTTATGGTAAAAGGTTTATTAACTTGCAGCAAAAAGAACAATTAGGCATAATATAAGTGGCTTTTACTAGTCGATGCCTCATGATTAGTTTGAGCCGCGGATGTGTTTGATCAGTTAAACACAATCAGTTGACTCGCAACATCATGCAAACTGAAACTTCAGAGCAACCTGGAAGACCACCCAGTTTTCGAGCAATAGTGATGGCCAATCCAAATATTTGCTCGACTTCCGCGGAGCAGGGTTGACGTAGTGGTGAGAGCGCTCGCCTTCCACCAATGTGGCTCGGGTTCGATTCCGGGACTCGGTGTCATAAGTGGGCTGAGTTTGTGGTTCTCTACTCTGCTCCGAGAGGTTTTTCTCCGGGTACTCCGGTTTTCCCCTCTCCCCAAAAACCAACATTTGATTTGAGTTGAATTGATTTAATTTGACTTTATTTGTTTCTGTATTTGCTCGGCCCCACTAGCCTTTGTGCTATAAATACGACCGAGGGTAAATAAAGGTTATTATTATTATTATTATTATTATTATTATTATTATTATTATTATTATTATTATTATTATTATACTATTATTATTAGCTTTTATTTCTTAATGACGGTTTTTATTTGTTTCAGCTGCGGATGTTTTTTTTTATTTTTACTTTCGACAAAGCCAGCAAGCACAGCACAAAGAAACTTCATACCGCCTAAAAAAGTAGTTAATTTATCGTCTCGAATTCTACGCTGTTTTGCGTCAAGGAAGATCTCTTGGGAATGGTCGCGAGAACACTTTCTTTAGGCAGCTGCCGGGTATTTTTACTGATCCTAAAATTATTTTACCTCTTACTTTTGTTGGGGTCCATTAGCGGAATACACTGTAATGCATTATTCTATTTCCCTACTCGAATAGAGGATAACCACAATGGTCAATTACTTTGACTCTTATGTTATTTCACAGAAGACTTAATTCGCTTGATATGCACGTTAAAAAATTTAATGGCTGCCTGAGAGTACCAAGGCTACTCGCTTGACAAGTCAGTCCAGTCGATGTGGACGGAGAAACGCTGAACGAGAAAAGTCATGTGGCACTGCAACTTTGCTGGCTGATGTTTATATACTAGTTATGCAACACTTTCTCGTGGTATACCGTGGAATATCCCACTCGTCACTTGGATTTTCTCGGTATAAATGGCTTCCTAATGTCCACCGTCTTGACAGCGTTTTTAAAGTAGAATTCATGACCAAATTACAAATAATAAAATATTAATGTAAAATAAAGCTAAATAGTCAAACGGTGGCAAAATTCGTACCAGTTTTCAAGCGCTAAAAACAATCTCAACGCACGATGGGAAGGTTGGGTGTGATACCTTTGTATTGCACTGATCGATGGGAAGGTTCGGTGAAATACTGACGAATATACAACGGCTTTCTTGCATTCTGATTGGCTGAACTTTCTATGGCATGGTATAAATATGAGTAATTAAGGCTAGTATCTTTATCACATTGGCATACACAATTTGTAACTGAACCCGTGAAGAAAAGTTCTATTAAATGATTTGCGTATAGTTACTCTGTCCCAAAGTGTCTTGTTCGACAAAATCGATGAGCAATTAATATGCCAATTCATCTCCTATCCTCTCCTTCAATAATTGCAACAGCAGTATATAAACGACCCAAAACCGTCGCCTTTTATCATTAATAAAGCATATGAAGTCCTTCTAAAACAGGCTGGCCACATCCACAACCGAGACTGATTGACCATAATAATTGTCCATTCGAAAATGGCTCCTATGGAATAATGAGCGACAGCGTACATCGCTATTGCAGGCTAAAAGCAAATGAGAGCGTAAAAGTTTAGGTATAGTCAAAATCAGTATGCTCCATACTCGGCAGCTGTGCAAGGGATTTTTTGTTGATCTTTCCCAGAATGATTTTCTTACCCAAAAAGAACAGTAGAAACAAGCCGACAATTTCAGTAGCCATCACACTTCCTTTGCACGTGATTTCCATGATACTCAGTATTTTCGTACTACACTCGTGGAGCACGCTATCACGTGATGATCGTGCCACGAGGTAAATGATAGACAGACGTCGCGTAGAATACATCATTTTGCTAGTGATCAGTTCCTGGTGATTTGTGGGTAGATCCAGTCCTTTGTGGGGCCAAACGGTCAAAATTACGATTTCAAATTACGTCCTAAAATGGCCGTTTTCCCCAACAAACGACTGGATTTACCCAAAATTCACCAGGAACCGATCCCGTCGGGGTGGGGGTCAGTTTTTCTTTTTATTTATTTATTTATTTATTTATTTTATTATTATTATTTTTTTTTGCCGTTTTTCACCGTGACAGCATACCTGAGGCAAAGGACAATACCTGGAGTCGTACATGAGATAATGACCTTGAAAACAAAACAAAAAAAGATGGCCGCTCAATCCGTGAAAATTTCAAGTTCTCTGAAAGTTTTCTTCGCCAGCACCTTCCGTTACGGGCTCAGGCTGAATGCAAAGGAAAACGAAAATCCAGTTTTTATAACGTTCCTTGGTGGTGGTGGTGGTGGTAGTAGTAGTAGTGTAGTAGTAGTAGTAGTAGTAGTAGTAGTAGTAGTAGTAGTAGTAGTAGTAGTAGTAGTAGTAGTAGTAGTAGTACTAGTAGTAGTAGTAGTAGTAGTAGTAGTAGTAGTAGTAGTAGTAGTAGTAGTAGTAGTAGTAGTAGTAGTAGTAGTAGTAGTAGTAGTAGTAGTAGTAGTGGTGGTGGTGGTGGTGGTGGTGGTGGTAGTAGTAGTAGTAATTCTTTATTTAAACTCGGGTAAAAATCTTCTGTAATAACAATAATATTTTAATTACAATCATTTCCAAAGCATAAAATAACTATAAAAACTGATTTACAAGATTGCCGAGTGGGAATCGAATGTTTAAGGGGGGAGTAACTTACCTACAAAATTAGCTAACATTGTTGCTATGGAAAGTTGCCAACCCTGATATCTTGGAAACCATAACTTGCACAGGCAAGCTGCCTGGCTATGTTTTTACAATCAAAAAGGTTTACAAGATTTTCGAATCACAACCATATTTGGTAAGTCACGTGACCAGAACAGAAAAAGGCCTAAAACTCGAGTGGCGTACACTTCTTGATATCGAAAATGGTGCCTACGGTTAACGATCGCCAAGGTGCAAAACTCTACGTATCGATTTTTGAAAATTCGCATTTTTGTGAGATTTATGACGTCATAAGCACGCAAATTCATACCATTTCGTCATTATCATTGCAGTTATGTACATTAACAACAATTGCTTACGTAGGCTTGTAAAGAAGGCTGGAATATCTCCGACTGACAAAAAAAATCGGAACTTCACACCATTTTCTCCAAGTTTTAGGGATTTTTCTCTCTAAAGCGCGGTTGGGGCCTGGGGCAAGTTGCGCATGCGCAATAACAATTCATAAATTTTACATGCTCACCTCTTCGCATGTTTCACCAATATAGTGGCAAAAACACCGAAAAACTGTGTTTTACAAATACAGTCCGTAAAAATCCCTTGGCAACAACGCTAAGTCTGTAGTTAAGTTAGTCCCCCCTTAAAGTGCGCGGTTGATTTCCTTCTTAAACTGCCCAATTGATCTGATCGCCCTAATACTTTCAGGAAGAGAATTCCACAGTAAGGCGCCGCTATAGCTAAAACTACGTTTCAAATAGTTAGTACGCGGCTTGGGTAAGTTTAACTTACGGAAAGAATCAAGCAAGTCATAGTCTGTGTGTCGCTCACTGAATAAATCATGTAAGTACACTGGGGTTAACCCATTGAGGGTCTTTTAAAAACATCATTATAGCTTTATGCTTTCTTCTTCTTAATGATAGCTGGTCCCACTTCAATGTTTCAAGAAGCAGGCTTGAATTTACCTAGCAGTTGGCTTGCAGAATAACCCTAGCAGCTCGGTTTTGCAATTTTTGTAGTTTCTCACATAGATAAGAACTCAACCCATCCCAAACGGGGACACAGTAATCGAAATGAGGTTGATTAAGGCGTTATATATTTGTACTGCAGTGGATTGAGAAATTAGGGACCTAATGCGCTTCAGGGCACCGATTGCCGAGGATATCTTTCTGCATAGTTCTCTGACGTGATTGGACCATGAAAGTCGGTCATCAGACTGTGGTGGCTTTGAAGGCATAAGATAGAGGTTAGCATTTCCACTGGTACCCTTCGCGTTCTCCAATAAGTTTGGCCTTAATCTTTCGATGAAAGTCCTCGAAGGTGCTTCTCTATACTAAAATGGCGAGATGGAGCTTCGTTTTTAGCGGAAAAACTCGAGCGATCCGATAACCTGGTGTTTATCTAAGTAAGATCTTGAATATGATTCTCGTCAACTCTCTTCCGGTGGTACCCATTCGGAAATCGTTACGATTGAGTCGCACATTCCACCATATTTTAAAGATCACTACTTGGCTCAAATGCGGCTCCTAGTTTAGCATGTTAAAGTCGCGGATGTGACCAGACATTCTACGCGATGATCTCATCATGCAAACTAAAGAAACCATGAATCCGTTTTGAGATCGACTTTCCAGATTGGGATTATCTCAAAGAAACGCACCCTACAATTGTATGTCATTCTGAATCTCTGTTTTGTTTTGCCGCTCAGTTTTTCTTAAGGAATCTGGGATAAGATCCGGGGAAATATGTGCCACAGCACCTTAATTAAACTACGTTGAATGCATAGTACAGCATCAGAATGAAACTCAGTTACGTAGTTTTTTCCCGAAGGGGAGAGTTTGAACAATGAGGCCCGATTTTCATTGGCATCCTGGCCATATTGAGCCGAAAAACCACATATCTGACTTTTGACTAGACCATCTGTTTTTCACCAACTGGACAGGAATTTTCTCAAAGGAACGCATCTTAAAATACCATTCTGAATTTAGGTCAGAAGAGGCCATGTCACGGGAATTTTCCTGCTTTGGTTTTGTTTTGCTTGCTTTGCCGCTCAGTTTTTCTTAAGGAATCTGAGATAAGATCTGAATTTGTACCACAACACTTTAATTAAACTTCCGGTTCAGAGCATTACAACATCAGAATGAACTTCAGTTACGTAGTTTTTTTCCGAAAAATTATTGTTAAACAAAGGGGAGAGTTCAGAGCAATTAGGTCTGATTTTCATTTGTATCCTGGCCATATTGAGCCATATTCCTGGCCACATATCTGACTTTTGACTAGATGATCTGTTTTTCACCAACAGGATAGTTGTTTTAAAGGCAAGTACATCAATTTTCGTTTGCTTTAATTTTTTATATCAAACTGTAAACGGAGAAAGTCGCGAGTACTCGAACTGTTGTTTTCAAGGTGAAAAAAGTCACCGAAGGGTTTTAATCCATATTTTTAGAAGCCATTCTTGGATTAGATAAAGAGTAATGATTTTAACGTGTTATGCTTGGCGATTCTTTCACTTAGAGAAAGAGTGGAATAAATGTCAAGGCAAAAAGCAGTAAAAAGTGCATCAGTAAGCTTCAACTTTATCACAAGGAAAAACTACTGCACAACTCTCACAGCTAGCATTTCTAATTCTAACAGCTTTTTACAATTCAATGTCAGATATCTCTTTTGAATTTCTTTCCATTTTTTACGGGATGTTGTCAGCCGGTGCGTGCCTTGATCAATCTTCGTTCATTGCTGCAGTATCTTCTCTGTGGCAATTTAGTGAACGTGCCACTGCGCAAATGTTTCTTCGGGAACGGGCAAACTGCAAAGGAAAACCCACGCACACATCAGTATACAACCCTGAAAACACTTGTAATTCTTGTAGTGATTAAGAAAAGATGATACACGCAGTAAGTCTAATAACTTTATTTACTAAACACGAGAAGTCAAGAGACATTATGATGTTTCAGAACATTTCGTTATTAAGGCCTCACAATGACTGACTTCTTCGTTGAGGATTTTCGGGATTTATAATATGAAAGCGTGATTAGCAAACGATATTGTGTTCCATTTTATAGATCAAAACCGACTCTTACCTCTGAGTCTGTTAATATCCCTCTACGAAAGCCTGCATTAATTGGATGTCCTGCCAACGCCTTTACTTCTTGATAACCGATGAGCAGCAAGAATGAAACGACGAGACAAAGGAAAACCATCGACTTCTTCATTTTAAACGATGAAAAACGGCGTGGATTAGACTGAAAGGGTTCAAGTAGGTCTAGTAGAAAGAGCCGTTCTTACTGCAGCAGACCAAGGACTGTTCACCTTTTATACAGTTGCGTACCTTAATTGGTTCTATTAACATTCAAGAAGTTTGCGTGATGTTCTTTGGCTGTTATGGTAAAAGGTTTTGTAATTGCAGCAAAAGAAGAATTAGGCAAAAAAAGTGTTTTTTACTACTCAGTGATGTCTGTTGTTATTAGTTTGAGCTGCGGATGTGTTTGATCATTTTCAACCGACAACCAGACAACTCGCAGTTTTCGGCCATTGTGCAAAAATGAAATTATTTGCTCGATTTCCGCTGCAAAAAGTAAGTGAGTTTTTATCTATATTTTGATTATGGGAGATGGGTTGACCACCTGCCCCAAAGAGCCTCCGTTGGTCATATAAACCTCCTAGGAGATGATACGCGCCACTTGGCGCCGATAAGGATAGGACAGGGAGGAGGTGGGGGGGGGGGATTACTTGATGACGGGTTTTATTTGTTTCAGCTGCGGATCAGATTCGACATCGGAGTAACTCAGTGTGCTCAAAGTATATCGATAACGTTTGGCTGTAATACAGCTCACTCGCGTTGTTATTTTAACTCTTTTTTAAATTAATTTTTATAGCCCTATTTGGATCGAGTCAATTATCTTGTACCTTGCTTCTCCGCTGTTTTCGTAAATTGCTTTTTCATTACAACAGAAAGGCTAATTAAAAAAGGACGGGGAACAAGTTTGCTATATAATTTGTGAGTTCAGCTGAAAGCCTGTTTCCTTCAAAGTCCAAGTTCAGAACTTGTAATTGCAAACTAACGAAAGAAGAGTTAACCAGCTTGTTTGCTTTTCGCTTTTAATTAAAAAGAGGGGTTTCATTTCTCTGTTAAAACGGCGAAACCACATATAAGGTTTGTCATTGCAATATCTCACTTTTTATTATTTGGTCGCGGCTCAAAAAAAATCCATTAAGACCAATTAGTTTCTTTGCAGGGGGCTGCGAATACGAGCCTATAAGCTTCAACAAAAAATCCATTCACAAAGCGGGGTAAATGGGCATATATATAGATACAAGATATTTTAAATAGAATCCTCTGGATAATAATTTTCCTCGATTTTGAAAATACCATCTTGTGGGTTTTGGATTCACCGGGTTTTTTAAATTTCTGTTTTGTTTCTGCTTTTGTCTTTGTAGACCTTGTCAAGCTATTGTTACTTGAGTTTCATAGTAAATTTCCTTCATTTCAAGGTGACTATATACTTATATGGGGATTCGGTTTTTTTTTTTCTCGATTAAGAAGAGACATCTAATTTTGTTTTGACTAACAAAAATAATTTGGCTGAGTTGTTTATGAAATTTTTGCTATTATTTGCTACACTAAATACTGCTCTTTTGAAACAAGGTCCGGCAGGGATTGAAACTGCAGCCCACACTTGGCGCCGGACAAGTTGGATCGGAAGAACTGATTGTTAAATAATTGACAATAAATTCTAGTTTTAGTCTCGAATGAAGCTTTTTTCTTTTCCTCCGCTTTTACGTGATCCATCGGAAATCGCTGAAATTTTACCCACGCTAAACATACCTCGCAAAAGATTTAATTTTGCGAATTCTAAGCCGAGAAAGCGAGAGGGATTAGGGTAATTATACTTCCTGTTTTTGAATGTCTGCTTCTTTTTAAAACTTTCTCAATTTCGCTCTGCAGCTGCATGTTCCTGTAGTTGTAGCCTGTTGAATGGGTTTCTAATTTCAGTATTTCCCGGTGATCAAAACGCCACGAAATAAACAGCTTAGCAAAGAACTTATTTTTAACTTCTTCTTCTCTTTCGGCAGTCCATCGCAGGCGATGACGACTGTTTATGTTAGGTGAGGCAGAATCTCTGATGAGCAGCCAGGCCCGCCCGTGAGCGGCAGATCCTGTTACTGACAGCAACTACATGTATTACCTGATATTGCAGTGGAATGTCTTCTTTCATGAGCACGCTGGTAATCCAGCTGTCGCTTCTCCTCTATGCTTTCCACTGATTGTTTAACAGTGGCTCTCCAGAACCTTCTGTCCAAAGCATCTTGCTTCCAGGTTTCAGACTTCACATTGGCATTTTTCATGTGCCGCTTCAGCACATCCTTGAAGCGTAGCTTCTGTCCACCTTGCTTTCTCTCCCTTCACTGAGCTCGCCATAGAATACTGCCTTTGGCAGTCTTGAGTCTGGCATTCGCCGTACATGTCCAGCCCAGCGAAGTTGTGACGCTATGATGAGAGCTTGGACGCTTGGTGTCTCTGCTCTTCTGAAGACTTCAACATCAGGTACACGATCTTGCCATCGTATCCCTTGTATCTGACCATACAATTTCAATACAATACAAACTTCATTGAAACTCACTGAAAAGAGCTTTTCAGTGACAATTTTAACATTACCAAATTTTTTTTTCATTTAAGTTACTATCCCACCAACATTATTAATCTTGTTCTGGAAACATAAATTAACGTAGAACGACTTTCATTTCACCTTGAAATAATAAACCGCGGCAACAAACGTACTGGATAAAATAGCAATTTGATTGGTTTATTGCTGCTTTTGGTTGGTTGGGCGAACACGTTACCCATTTATATTTCCAGCTTAGAAACACTGATAAAGGCTAATTCTTTTTCTGTTTCATATCTGGGTGTTCTTTGGCGGCAAATTCTTTTGATCTTTTAAACTGATGGCCTTTTTCAAGGTCGATTTGAAATTCAAATTCGCCAGCATTAATACCATCCACAGACATAATCTTCGAGGAGCGCAACCTAACCTAGCTGTTTATTCTGCGGCCGAACACTGAGGCCCTCAAGAAGAGTTTTCGTTATAGGGGCGCAGTAACATGGAACAGTCTGTCAGCGGAGGCTAAGCAGGCCACTACTTTAGATAGTTTTTATTCCGCTATTGTACATTAGTAATTTCTTAACTTAGTTTAGCACTTCTTATAGGATTTTTTAACAATGTCTGTAATTTAGTCTTAGCTTTTAATTACTAGGTTTAATGCGCACGGCTCTTTAGAAGACCACTTTTTAGTGATAAGGATCCCGTGGACAAATAAAGTTGATTATCATATTATTATTATTATCTTTTCACCTGGGCGGCTAGTCTTTGAAAGAACGATTACGCTAATCCCGGGAACCCCCTAATAAAAGCAGAGCAAAGTAATTTCTCAGTTATGTCTATTGGAAGCGTTTGGATGTGTCAGTAGCAAACATTTCAAGCGTTTATTTCAGCCTCTGACGTACATCTTTGATTCAATTGACATTTGCATGAGAAACATTAGCTAGTATTCAACTCTTTACGGCGCCATCTAAAATTTCACTGGTTCCTTCTGGCATTTCACTGACATTGAGAAAGAACAACATTCTCCGACTAACCGCTATTTTTATTTCTTATTTGTTAATTTCCCGGGCAGGATTTTTTCTCTACCGTTGGAAATTAATATTTGCGCCTTATCTTATAAATTTCGTATAACGTATCCATTCTCCACAGTTCTGAACCGCGGTCAAATGTAGACTGAAGTAACAGACGTTTGTTAGACAAGATATACTGAAGAAAATCTAAGAACAATCATGTGAATCGGTTTTGCGGAAGTCAGACTTTTAAACAGAAAACAAAGACACGCAGCGCCGACCCGTCTCCTAATACTTCACTTTAACAAAAGACTCGAAGCTTTTTAAGTAAATTGATTTAGTAAACTGGCAGACCACAGAAAAACTTATCATCTTTGAGGTGTAGATGTAAAAACTTCATCTTTGAAGGCTTTGAGTTATTTTTGTCGTTTTATCGCGATTGTTCACAGGCCTCTGTCGAATTTAGCCTCCTGATGGCTCTAACCTTTTGACAGATGTTTTTTCCAAGTATATCGGCCTTAATTTTACATTTTATATTTTAAAACGAAAGCCACGTCATATGACGTATTCGCCCTAATTTCCTAACTTAACAGAAAATGCTACGTACGTCTATTAAAGTCCACCCCGAACATGAACACAGAGAAAATTTTCACTTGGGAAGTACTAGTAGGTTTACGCGAGCAATACCCCGTGCCAGTTTACTTCAATTATCATATGATGTATGAGTTCAAGTGCAATGATGGGTTTTTATTCCGTTCCCCCCACCCACCCCCCCCCCCAAAAAAAAAGAAAACTGAAAGTAAAAACTTTTAAACATTCGCAGTGAAATTTGATTCAGATGGGCGAATTTGATATGCGTTACGAGGATTCCATTGTTCCATGAATTAAGACACTCAATAATCTTTCCCAAATGAAAAATTATCCCAGTTAAGAATGTTGAATATGCCTGAAAAACAAACGCGTTCAGTTTTCGCCTGGAGCAAATCTACGCGACGGTGGAGCAAGCCAGCGAATTTTGAGTCACTTTGAACACACTACTTTGAAGCACCAAACTTTTAAACATTCGCAGTGAAATTTGATTCAGATGGGCGAATTTGATATGCGTTACGAGGATTTCATTGTTTACTTAGATTGAACGATAACGAAGTTCCCTGAATTAAGACACGCAGAAAAACAGACGATAATCTTTCCTAAATGAAAACTTATCCCAGATACAAATGTTGAACATGCCTGCAAAACGTTCAGTTTTCACCTTGAGTTAATCTACGCGACGGTGAAACAAGCCAGCGAATGTCGAGTCACTTTGAACACACTGCTGTGAAACACAATTTATTGACTTTCTTAGCAAATTTCGCCAAACAGTGAATCGGTCGATTAAAGATAAAGCACGGTAAAAATTCACATTTAACCCTGTAATTCTTTTGCAAGGTGTTCCGAGTATTAAAGTCAACAATTCTTGTGATGATTCGCAGTAATTCGCGAAGCGCCAAAACCACAATCTGTCCTCTAAGAGGGATTTCTGTTTAAGCTGTCGAGTGACCCTTAAAACTTGCTCTCTTGGTTTACAGTTTAAAAAGCTGTGTTTTCCTTCTAAGAACGGCCCACTGCTATCTTGAACTAACTCACTGGGAAACACACGACCAACCTCGTTCTCAGGGTCCTCTTTGAGAGGACCCTGGGAACGAGGTTGCTACACGACAGCCACCATGTACTAAAATGGCCAGGTTACCTAGGGAAGTTACAACAAATTTTGCCCCCTTTCAACAGACAGCTGTAAGTCTTTCATTGCGCTTGCGCGCATTCATGACTTAAAAACGAATTACTTGGATTACTTAATTGAAAGGCGGTTAAACCGCTACAATAAAACATCAATTAGTCGAGTGATCATATTTTTAACCATTTATCATATCGTATAACTGAAAAGCATTTACTCACACACGTCGCAACGGCTTCCTCACTTTTGTAGGTGCTTCTGGAAAACATTTACTACACACGCCGCAAAGGCGTCAGTTTTGTTGCCTTTAGTTTTTATTCTTGGTTTTCAGTCACGCAAGTAAAAAAAAATTAAATCATCAACCATTCGATAGATAAAGTCAAGAAATTGAGATATTGTAGAATAGTAATAAATAAACAACATGCTAAAGTCTCAGGGCTGTGCGGTATCCCGTATTCGAGTTGTTCGGCAAAATCTACCACTCAAAATTATAGAGTTTAGTATGGAAACGCCATGTTAGTGTCCCTCTGAGGGGCACAAATATGGCGGCCGGAAACGAGTGAAAACATCTGGAATTTACTTTTGCTATCTCAAAGGCTTTCTTCTCTATTTTGAGCTTGCAAACATTCACATAGACGCTTCTCTTGTCATATTGGCTTTTCAGACCTTAAAAAAACACAAGGGGAATCGATGTTTTCATGTACGTGACATGCTTGTGAGCAGACGTGTTTATGTCACACACTGTAATAAAATCTAAAATTCAAATTGCTCTGTTTTCAAAACAAAGCAAGCTACCGAGCTGGAAACGTGCAAGCAGATACATTTCTAAAACGTCTTTTACTTGATGAAGCTAAAAATGCAAAAGTCTGTTTAATTTTGAATTTTATGAAGTCATGTGAAATCCAAGAATAGGAAATTAAAGCGAAAAAAACCGCGATATAAGAAAAAGAAAGCAAAAATGGCATCAAACTAAGAAAAGTTCCAGTTTGAGTCGCATTGTTTCATTAACATAAAATAAAATATAATAAAATAATAATAAATATACTGTTTTTTTTCTCAGCCGACCAAAAAATGTCATTCTACACTGTTCCACGCATACCCGGTAAAAATATAATTCTGAATTCGGTTTTTATAGTACAGATAACCGCCAAACGGTTTATTTTTGTAATTAATCCAACCACGTACAAATATCGCGCCATGTTCGTGCTTGTTTCAGTTGCACGTAATTCGAACTTGATTAAGTGTGATATTAACGTTGAACTGCCGTTAAAGTACTCTGATAGAACTGCTGTTTCATGACGACTCCCACGTTGAAATTACCAATGAATTTGACGTACGAACAAAACAAAACAACACAAGACAAACCAGAATTGCTATCTTGAAGACACAAAAGGGCACATTTGACTGGAGTCAAACTACTCAAGTAAAGCCGTTAGCACCTCATTTCACTTTCATTGAAAATATGCTACCGGTACCTGTCGACATTCATCGTCATTTTAAAATATCTTCGCCGTACGCAGGACATTTGTCACGTGAGCCAGCAGTTTAATGCCCTAGCTCCCACAAGTCTCCCGTAGCTCGGTCAACGGTGAATCGTCAGAAATGGTGATCGGTTTCCGAGTTCGAGCGCGCTCATTCCTTCTCACTTTTTCTCACAGTAGTTTTCTTTCTGCTCATCATAATAATAAGTTCAGTTGGATAGTAAATAGATCCCTTTGGTGTGTGGTTTTTTTTCTGCACACTTTTACTCAGTGTAAAAGGCTCGTGTAAACGCGGCACAACTCATAAAAATGTACACCGATCTTACACTTCAAAACATTTAATATAAAAGAAATAAATATACTTGCCCAGTCAAGTGAACGTATTCTAAGTTATTTTCTTTCACGTAGCCAACAAAAGTATTCCACCAGTCGCAATACATTTTTATGCTTTTATTCAGTTTAACTAATGTTTATCAGCGTATAAAGATAACAAACCAAACAATGGCTATAAGGATAGTTAAATGAAGTCACAGCAGCTTTTTCGCTTGGGAAAGAAAGCGTTATTAAGGTTCAAATTCATTGCCTTCAGTACCGATCATGTCAGCCGCTCTCCGTTTCAATATCTCTTCATTTTCTTCTTGGCAGTTCAGTGAACGAGCGGCCTCACAAATGCTTCTTCGGTAAGGAACCACCTAAATCAAAACCAAATAAAGATTAGAAGATGCAAGTTATTGTTATGAGTTGCCGCAGAATACTAGACGCCCAAATTTTGTTTCAAGATCGATTTGATCGATGCTCGATAAATTTAGTAGTTACCTTATTTCCATTTTTGCATTGCATGGAATGGGCGAATATGCTTCTACATTTCGAAAATGAAACAACAGCAACCTGACCAGCGAAACAAAGACTGAGGGAGAACCGAGAGAGGAAAACCAACGAGAACGTGCCTCTTCATAACGATAGACAGAGCATAATTGCGCCATGATTAATGTACGGATTTCCAATTTGCGCAAAAAACATGTAAACACATGAAAACTCAAAAAGAATTGATTTACTGTGTGTTGTCCGGCACAAAGCGCTGGAAACTACATGCGTGTAAGTCGTGATTTGCTTCTCGTTGGTTGAAAAAGCGGCTCTGATTTGGCTGGCAATCACAGAGCAAAGCAATGGAAACCAAAGCAAAGTAACTCAATTTACAGTTTCGATGCTCGAGATTTGGAACATGGTTTAACATCATTCAACATTTTTTGACCAACAAATTTGAACGGCGTTTAGACCTGAAGGCGTTGTCATACGAAGGCTTAGTGTCGTATTTTCCATTTAAAATGTTAAGCGTTGTTGAACAACACTCAACATCAGTGTTGAATGACCTATTTCAACATTCGTATGTTATGAATGAAAGAAGTATCAGCATTTGTTGAACATTGGATGCAACATTTTGTGAATCACCAAATGTTGAAGAACTCGTGCACCATTCGTTTATGCTGCAGTTACCTTCGCTTTGGGGCATCGGTTACCGGGGTAAGCGTTGCATGGCCAGGCAGCGGTTGCCGTTGAGGTTGGGCAATTCGCCAACAAAAAAACCAGTAAAACAAAGAGCGAAAGATAAACCAGCGAGGACGAGAACTTCTTCATAGCCGTGGACTGCAAGGATCACCCAGACTCGAGGGTTTTGGGTGGTTTATATCTAGATCTTGTGTAGTATACAGTTTTTATGCTTAACTAAACTGAGTAAAACCTTTTTATACCCTTTTGTCCAAGTAGTTAAGAGTCGTAAATTGACCTCTGCTAAAAATAGGACTTTTATAGTTGCCGCGATTTACGGATTTCCAATTTGCACAAAGAGCACGGAAAGGAAAGCTGAATTAAGTAGGCGAGAGTTGATTTGCTAGAAGATGCGGTTTCTGACGGCCGTAACTCAGAGACCGAGCCTCGGGTATATTCGAAATCTGATGGGCTTCGCATTTTGGAAACTTCCAGGATTCGCCCACCACTTAAAGACGTAGAAATGCCCTACCGGTGAAACCAACTATAGCTATCAATTAATCACTTTCATCAAATCTCTTCTCTAAATAGATCGGTTAATGGGTTGTACGCAAGAAATTGGATGAATCGCTTTCGACTTCCCTTAAAGCAACAGCGTGGGAGGGTACCGAATAACAAATTATCTGGCCCACACGTACCACTTATCCTGATTTATTCATTTGTGATTGGCTAGTGACTATAACATTAGTCGTCTAGTGAAGCCAGTGGAAGCCTTAGATTATGTTTTGTTATGCCACTGGTTGTTTGATCAATAAAAGTATGGCAAACTTGAAGATTTTGTCGGCTGCAAGGCAGATAGCAGCGAAGTGAGTCCTTATGCGACCGTCCTGAAAACAAGCGCGTATATTGTTCGCGTTGAGGAGTTATGGCGTTATGGCGACGATATCCATCGGTTTAATCTCACTAAAATATGACTTAGAACTGAATTTTTGCACTGGCTTTCATTCTTCCATTTTTTAAATTGATATTACCATTTTCAGTTGCGCTTTTTTCTATATTTAATGAAACATTGAGTGAGAAATGTCTAGAAGTAAAATGTCACTAATTATAAATGTATGTTTTTTTTTTTACCCACGCGTTATCTAATTTCGCATATAGAGTCTTTGTGAAGGGTTTGCCAATGAATTTCGTTTACTTCTATATTTTATTAAACAATAACTGAGAACAAATTGGAAGGTAGAAACGCGTTAAAGAAACGGGTGTGTTTTGTTCCGTTTTTTTTTTTTCGCCACATTCCCATATAGCGTGGCTTATTGAACTTAAACGAATTGTTATTGTTAAAATGATTCGTTTTATACACCTATCTAAATAAAATTCAGAATAATACTATGTCTGAGAATGAATGTATGACAATCGTATCTTCTGTCCACATACTTTGTCCACAGCCATTCATTTGCGTTATGTTTCCCACTTGCAAGCATGGTACAATAATTTGCTGGGCTTAGTTAATGTTCGAGTAAAAATTAACGTGGATAAAATCAGCGAAGGACATTTGGGCGTCATTTTGAAAGTGGTGTCATGACGACTCTAAAACGTCATTCAATTTTCATCCGCGTTGATTTTTACTTTTTCATGTATTACGAATCCAACGCTTATAAGTAAATGTTTATTGAAGTCAATACTTCCATGGCAGGCTCTTCGAAAACTGGAATTAATGTTCCTGTGTGTTTTGTTTCATTTTAGAAACACTTTATTTGCAATAGTTCTCGCTTTCAAGCTGTCCGAAACTTCTGGATTTACGAAGAGATGGCCCATGAAGGCCACTTGTAGTTCGGTCATTATGGGTGTAATTTAAAGCCCTTTAAAACGTCGGGAAATAATTCCCTGATGCCGTTTATTTTCAATTATAACACGATTGATTTATTGGCTAACTCTAGTGGCGAGGGTTTTAAAAAAATAAAGTCACCGGTAAAATAACTTCTCGCCAACGGTCTTAAGGAAAGGTGTGTGGGAAGCTGGAGATGGATAAAAAAGTTAATGATTGATAGATAATAGCTGGGGTCATGTTCACAGCTGATAGAACGATTTTTAATTATTGAATTATCCAAAGTAATTCTTGTTTGCTTTGGTTTTTTATTTAATACTCCGCTATGTGATTGGTCAGCAAAAAACCCGCGCCCTTCTTTAGGCCAATAAGAAGCAAAACATTGATCATTCGTGATCATGACTTGCTTGCACTGTAATTGGTTCGAATTTACGCTGCTTGCGTTTGTTGTGCTTGGCCAGTTTTTATTTCGTTTTTATTTTTCTTGTTTTCCTTTTTTCCTCTGTCTTTTCTATACGTTCGTTGTTTGCGTGAGTTGTAAATGCAGGCGTTTGTTGAAGAAAGAATAAGGTTTCTAAACCTCAAACAGCGCTTACGAGATATCTAGCAAAGTTTAACTCCCTCCCACGGTCCCTGAAAACACGAATATAACTTAGAGTTTGAAATTCCATTTTCAGTAAAGATTTAACACATGGGTCAACATCATTCAATATTTGACCAACAAATTTGGACGGCGTTTAGACCTGTAGGCATTGTCGTTTCGTATGAAGGTTTACTTATGTTGTATTTGCAATTCAGAATTTTAAGCGTTGTAGAACAACGTTGAACATTTGAGTTGAATGACCTACCGTAAACTGCCGCCTACAAACACCCCCCTCCCCCCCCCAACTTATAGGCCCATCTACCTGTAAACAAAAATTACATCCGATTATAAGCCCCCTCTAATAACTGTTCAGTGTTTTGTTTGTGTGTCGAAATGAAGTTAATTTAAAGCTAAATTTAAAACCAGTACTTGAAAAACGTAGTCCATCAACACTAGCTATATTTCCATCAGCACTATCCCGTTTCGAAAAGTTCTTTTATTCCGGTTATAAGCCCCCACCCCGGATAAAAGCCCAAACCCCCCCCCCCCCCCATCCCTTTGATATACCTCCTAAAACTCCTTACGCAATAGGCCCCACCCCTCCTCCATCCTTTTGATATGAAAATTAGTTCCCATTCACATGCAAATAAACTCATTTTCATATATGAGCACCAGGCCTCGCTTTGAAAAAGAGGCCGTAATTCGGAAAAATTAAGATAAGATAAGATAACTTTATCTATACACGGTATTTCCATCAGCTTAATTAATTATTATCAACTAACTCTCTATCTACTTAATTACAATCACAAGAGAATAAAAAATAAAAACAATAAAAAACAATAAAGGCTGCTTTTCTTGGAGGCCGTGTTTAAAATCTTACTTAAACTACTTAAAACTTACTTAAAACTGTGGCGACTCAATTTATTCTTAAAATCTCTCAAGGAAGTCGCTTGTCTTAATTCCAGAGGTAAACTGTTCCACAACTGAGCTCCACTGTACGAAAGATTTCTCTTTAGATAATCAGTGCGGGTTTTGGAACAGCTAATGCGTTTTCAGTATTCCTCAAATGATAGGAATTCACACTATCGCGAAAAACAAAACTAGATCTTAAATATTCAGGCGTCATGTCATGTAAGATTTTGTACAACATAATACATTTCTTTTCTAATCTTTAATGCCAGAGTTCTCGCCACCGTAGTGCCCGGAACAATTCATTCAAATTACTGTCATAAGTAGCTTTCATCAAAATGCGGGCTGCCCGATTTTGAAGCTTTTGAAGTCTATCAGAAAGGCCTTTGTTACAGTTTCCCCACGCCTCACTACAATAATCGAAGTGAGGCTGAATAAAGCTATTATAAACATTGACTGCAATATTAAAAGGGATTTGATGTCGTATGCGCTTTATTGCACCAGTGGCAGAAGCAATCTTTTTGCAGATATTTTCTATATCACTTTCCCAATTTAAAGTTTGATCGATGCAGACCCCAAGAGATTTAGTTGATGCGGGAGTTGATGCTACCTGCTCCACGGTAATGTTATTTATAGTTAGAGAAGGACAATCCTAAACCCAGGTATAAACCCAGGGCTTAAGCCCGAATGCAAAAATGGCTGCCTTTAAATTATTCTTTTGTTCACATTCAAAATCGCCTCACTAACCTCGTTTTTGAGATAAAAATTCTAAAGAATTTGTTATCCCGAACGAGGTTAGTGACTGAGGTTATTTTGAATACGTCTGGATTCGGTCTATGACTCGGTGAAGGTGGTATCAACATTTGTTGAAAAGCAGATGCAACATTTTTGAATCACCAGCTGATGTTAACCCGTACATCACTGGCTTCATTGTTGTAGTTACCTTCGCTTTCCTGCATTTAGATTGTTGGGACGAACGTTGCATGGCCAGGAGCCAGTGCCTCTGCGGTTGGACAATTCGCCAGCAGATAAACCATTGAAAGAAAGAGAGAAAGACAAACCAGCGGGACGCGAACTTCTTCATAGCAATGGACAGCGCGGATCAGCCAGATTCGAGGTTTGGGTGGTCGTGTGTCGTATACGGTTTCTTGGTCAACTAAACCCTTTTTATACAGCTTGCTGAAGTCTTTTACGAGTCACATTTTTAATTGACGCAAATTTTAAATTGTCGCAAAAGCAAATCTACATCTACATCTACATTAGGGCCATTTATACGGGAGAATTAAGACGCGTCTTATGTAAGACGCGAATTAAATAAGACGCGAACTGATCGTATAAATGGTACAAAAAAAAGCGTTCGCGTCTTATTTAAGTCGCGTCTTACATAAGACGCGTCTTATCTTAGAACAGGGTTTTCAGCTGTTCTTATTTTGTCCGCGTCTTAATTAAGACGTGAACTTCCTCGTATAAATGGTTTCGCGTCCTAAATAAGACGTGAACTGCAAGTGCGCTTGCATAAAAACAACAGAAACATGAGCTTGTCTTATGATTAGATAGCGTAATAGCGACGCGCACTAATGACGTCACAAAATTGGAGCCCCCTTTGGTGACTCAGACAAACAAATCGATTTTCGTTGAAATTATGTCGTTTGCGAGCAGTTCTCTTCCCTCTTTAACCATTCTGACTGAAGATGACGATGTTCCCTTCTCCAAATGTTGAAGAGAACCAGAGGACAACACTGTGGGGCAGTTAAAACGGTGGTTGAAGTGCCGGGGTTTCAAATTGAGTGGAAAATGCGATGAACTTGTGTCCGACTGCATCAGAGAATGAACGAGTGGACATCACCACACGCTTGACCCGAGTATTAAAGGAACCTCCTGAGCTGGGCTAACTGCGGAAAAATGGCATTTTGCATGTCTCTAAATGTTAAGCTTACATAAATCAGCTGAATGAACGCAGTGAAAATTTTGTGCACATATGATTGTTCGATTTTCCTTTCTGGAAACAGATAAATACATGTACAGACGAACCTGTATTAAGCGGCCCTGTATTAAGCGGTCACCCTCTATTAAGCGGTCAGTTGTCAAAGTCCCGAAAATTACTTCCTTAATTACTGTAATTTGACCTCTATTAAGCGGTCACCTCTATTAAGCGGTCGCGGTCACCCTTTGCTAAGTCCGACGAGCTGTTTCTATTGTCTTGACCTGTATTAAACGGCCACCGTGTAAAAGGAAACCACTCAAATACTACAGTAGTTTCATACAAGTACAAATAGCACACCAGGTAATTGAACATGGCGAACATGGCAGAGCAACTGAGAGACCTTGCTCAGTTTAACGGACACCAGG
>JAEMWC010001906.1:75000-81070 GCA_016490735.1 Pachyseris speciosa | reverse complement strand
ATATTTCAATAAACAAAGATTCTGCAACATCAATATCGTCAAAACTCAAGTCAGCGCGAATTTTAAAATCGAGATTGTCAGAAATTATTAAGCCAACACCACCACCAGTTCTATTTGGGCGATGTTTGTGAATAAAATTGAAACCATCTATGTCTACTGAATGGGAATAATCATTTAGCCAAGTCTCAGAAACGCCAATTAAAGAGAACTTAATATTCAAGCATGTCAAAAGAATAGAAAGGCTGTTTAGATTACGTTGAAGACTACGAATATTTAGATGTAGAAGCGAAAAATCTTCATCACATAAATTATCATTTCTCAACATTTCGTTAAATTTATCTTCAATGTAGTAATCACAATGGACGTCCTCTGTGCAGAAATTAACATCAGGATCTATATCGTCAGAACGAGTTAGGGAAAGATTGTGACTTGAAAATAAAGGATCGTAATTTTAGGCTGGAAAGTTGTTGTATTATGTACAGGACCATAACGTTAACCGGTTCGAACTTGCAAGGTTAAAACTATAACTAAAGCATTAAAAGGTAAAGTGTGATCAGGATCGAAGCCATGGCTAATAAATAATGAACATATAAATACGTACTATAAAAATATTATAGAAAGCTAAAGCACAAAACTACACAGCTACTTAACTGGGACGCTCAATTCTGTCTTTCATAACCAGTTGGTCTAAGACGAAATAGGCTTTTTCCCGTTTCTTCTCGCTTCTTCAAACTTAGGACGCTGCTCTTCCCTCTTGTCAAGGGTTTCTTGTTCCAGGTCTTCATTAACAAAAATTCCAGGGGGCTTGATTCTCCTTGCACTTCTGATGATCTGTTCTTTTTGCTTCCAATCGCGGAGGCGACAAACGATGGTCCTTGGACGTCTTACGGAGCCAGTTGTAGCATTTGCTCTTCTGCCGACTCGATGAGCCCGCTCGATATCCGATTCTTCATCGAGGTTAAGTTTCTCTTTGAGTATCTCCTTTACTTTGGTTTCGGTGTTGTCCCAAGTTTCTGCTTCTTCCTCTCGAATGCCGTCTATTCGAATATTACTCCTTCTACTTTGGTTCTCCAGATATTCGATCTTATCAGTGTGGTAATCGAGGGAACCGCACATCTTTTCAATCTCTTCTTCGACCTCACGCAGTCGGGATGAGCATGGTTTCAAGTCCTTGATATCTTTCTGGGAGAACTCGAGGCTCACCTTCAAGTCGCTAGTGTCTTTCTCGTAAATATCTAGTCTAGCTTTGATTTCTGCGACTTGGCCGATGACGGAATCTAGCCGTGCGTTTACGTTGGCCAATAGTGAGTCGAATAAATTCTTAACATTCTTTCTTGCACTTTCAACAACTCCCTCAGTGTCGCCATTGTGACAAGTTCAGATCCCGCGGAATTAGCTCCTTGAGTGCTAGCAGCCTTCGTGGTACGAGTTTCAGGCATAGTTAATTTAGTTAGAGTCGTAAATGGCAAATAGCGATAACAAAAATTGAGTGTAAAACAAAATTCACTAAGAAATTAAGGCAATTATCGCGGAGTAAAGAAAGTACGACCGTACGCCACTCTTCGCTTCGCGGCCAAAGACTAACAAGATTCCGGCCAAGCCGGGAACTTTTAAAAATCATTCCACGTTTCAAAAGTATTTTCCTGGCGTTAAATGCAATATTCAAACATTATCAGTTTTACTGCAGTTTGAAGCTTAAGACACGTTCTTATTTGAAAATGTGAATGAATCTTTTTAAACATAAAATGAAAACACGACAAGCACTTACGCGGTTAACATCTGAACTCTTCACAGTCAAGGGGGGCTAACTCTAATATGACAAGAGTCTGGTTGCGTAAAAATTCAAAACTCGCGTAGTATTTCTGCTTTTACAGTGATTTTGGTCTCTTTGGAAAGCTACAGAAGTGTCGTATTTGAATTGCCGAACGATCGTTCATGAAAATGCTAAATGAAGATCACAATTTGTGTAGTATTTGAATTGCTTAACCATCGTTCATGAAAACGCTAAATGAAAATCACAATTTGTTTTCGCGTCAGTTAATAAAGAACGTGACGAGGTTTTCGCTAAGAGGCACGTATGGAAATTATGAACGTTTGGAAATTTTCTTAGCGGCCTTTAATTCCATATTCCAACATAATTTTTACATCCTTTTAAAGCTCAAGGCATGTTCTATTTGAAACTGTGACTGAAATTTCTACAGATGAAATGTAAAAGCCACAAACACTTACGCGTTTAACATTTGGAGTCTTCACAATTCACCGCAAGTACTTTGAAATGACACAGTTTTTATGCTGCGTAAAAGCTAAAACTGAAGTTGTATTTGTCGCTGAATAATGATTCGGTGTCTTTGCAAAGCTTCACAAATGTAGTTTCTGTATTTCCGATGGACCGTTAAAGCATACAGAATTAACCCATTGACTCCTAACAGTTTTTACCTTTTCGGAGTGATTTTCCACCTACAAACGATTCATAGCATTTCGTGACTCTTTATTTGAAACTACCATGGAAAAGTAGTGCTGTCCTAAGGCATTGGAGGATCATGGCTTCTGAAAACGTCATTCTGACGTAGCTATTTTTCATCCGTGGAGCTACAACAACGGCCCAAGTTCGGTTTGCTTGCGATTTTTGCCAAGTTTACAGCCATCTTTAGTGGCTGCCTGGTGAGCATCATTAAGCGTGACGGTAGCTAAGAGTCCACTTTCTCAAAGAATCGAGCAAGGTGATGTACTTTGTTGCCGAATTTGGCTTGTTACTAGACGAACTGGGTATTTGGCTGGTCAGAAACTTAGTACCTTTGGGTCTCGACTATTGATGAATTTCTCGACCTACCGCCGCATATTTGGAATTTGTGAGCACTGAAGATGACCACAAGCAGGAATTTTTGGCGGTAGGTCGGAGTGGCTGCAGACTTAGTTTATATGTGAAAGAATTGGGGTAGTGTTTCTGCTTTTACAGTGATTTTGGTCTCTTTGGAAAGCTACAGAAGTGTCGTATTTGAATTGCCGAACGATCGTTCATGAAAATGCTAAATGAAGATCACAATTTGTGTAGTATTTGAATTGCTTAACCATCGTTCATGAAAACGCTAAATGAAAATCACAATTTGTTTCGCGTCAGTTAATAAAGAACGTGACGAGGTTTTCGCTAAGAGGCACGTATGGAAATTATGAACGTTTGGAAATTTTCTTAGCGGCCTTTAATTCCATATTCCAACATAATTTTTACATCCTTTTAAAGCTCAAGGCATGTTCTATTTGAAACTGTGACTGAAATTTCTACAGATGAAATGTAAAAGCCACAAACACTTACGCGTTTAACATTTGGAGTCTTCACAATTCACCGCAAGTACTTTGAAATGACACAGTTTTTATGCCGCGTAAAGCTAAAACTGAAGTTGTATTTGTCGCTGAATAATGATTCGGTGTCTTTGCAAAGCTACACAAATAGTTTCTGTATTTCCGATGGACCGTTAAAGCATACAGAATTAACCCATTGACTCCTAACAGTTTTTACCTTTTCGGAGTGATTTTCCACCTACAAGCGATCCATAGCATTTCGTGACTCTTTATTTGAAACTACCATGGAAAAGTAGTGCTGTCCTAAGGCATTGGAGGATCATGGCTTCTGAAAACGTCATTCTGACGTAGCTATTTTTCATCCGTGGAGCTACAACAACGGCCCAAGTTCGGTTTGCTTGCGATTTTTGCTAAGTTTACAGCCATCTTTAGTGGCTGCCTGGTGAGCATCATTAAGCGTGACGGTAGCTAAGAGTCCACTTTCTCAAAGAATCGAGCAAGGTGATGTACTTTGTTGCCGAATTTGGCTTGTTACTAGACGAACTGGGTATTTGGCTGGTCAGAAACTTAGTACCTTTGGGTCTCGACTATCGATGAATTTCTCGACCTACCGCCGCATATTTTGGAATTTGTGAGCACTGAAGATGACCACAAGCAGGAATTTTTGGCGGTAGGTCGGAGTGGCTGTAGACTTAGTTTATATGTGAAAGAATTGGGGTAAGGAACGGGCGCTGTCAAAAATTCTCGTTATTTCCCAGCATGCAATCCGGTCGAGATGTTTAAAATCGGCGGAAAGGCCCGACTGCACTGGAACAAAAGGCTGTATCTACGCTCGGGAGAAGAATATGAACAAAAAAGATCATTTCTACGCTAGAAGACGGACTGAATTTTGTTTTGATGGTTTGGTAAGTTTGGTTTTTCGACGATGATTTCTTTTAAAAACATAAAGGCAAAAAGGAGTATTTTCGTGGTTTCTCTTTGACGTTAAAAACGGTCAGTTTCGTTTTTGTCCAAACTCAAAAGGCCATATTTAGTAAAAATCGCTACGTTTCTTGCGTTTATTGGATATCCAAATTTAAAGGACATTCCATTTCGTGCTCACAACTGACAGTTAAGGCAATATTCGTGCGATTGAGAAAGCTGCAATGTTTTGAAGCATGGCAGTCTTGTGCGGCCGGTTTCGGCCGGTGTAGGAGTCAACGGGATAATCGCGTTTCTCATCGAAAAAGCATGAGCGAGGTAAATTCACGAGGTTGTTGTAACGCGAGTAAATAATATGCAAAGGATGTAAACAGCGGATCGATCAATAAATGTGACAGTTCTATTGTTTTTTTTTTTGACAGATAACAGATGACGTTCGCGCGTGCGCATTATCGGGACAGTGTCCCTTTTGATACTCGCTAAATGATGATGATGATGATGATAAATGGCTTGTCCGAAAATTCAAATCTATACAGGGCTCAATGTTACTTTTTCTTGTCCTTGTAATACTATGCTGTCAAGTCGTTCAAGACCTTATTTCTACAATCATGAAACCTTTCATCTATCGATCAGTTATTTGCAGCTGGTATCCTTTGTTATCGACTCCTTTTTGTTGGTTTTCCTGTGACGTCATTTTCATGACATTTTAAAAAATGTGAAAACTCAAACTAAGAGCACCACGAAATACTTTTTCTGCTTTAGTTTACACAACGATGAAACAAATCGTTAGCAAAAATTTCAGCTCGATAAAATGCCTTATGTTACAAATGTAAAATTCTTTAAAATTCAATCAGACCGTAATACAGTTATGTGTTGCAAAAAAAATCTTTACGTTTTAGCTTTTAAGTATATTGATACCGATATTGTCGTTTTGATGTCTAAGTCCATGCTCAACAATTCTGAAGGGAAATAAAGGATATTTATTTTATGAACTACTAAGATATTTCTTTTATAGGCGGCCACGTTTATGGCCATAAAAAAAATACCAATATGTCAGCAACAAACGAAGTCTTGTAATATTCGGGAAACTGTCTTCGCTATAGTACCATGTTCTGTCGAGTCCTATAAAGTGAGAGATTTCTTTATTTGTTTTTTGTCTTACCATTTAAGCTGGATTTATGGAACCAAAATAGCACTTTTAAACTTTCGCTCCTGTTATTGTAGATTATCATGTTACTGTAAATTATCTTATTTTCTTGTACAGTCGAACCCCCTATTAAGTCTATTAAGCGGCCACCCTCGGAGAAATGGAAAGTGGCCGCTTAATAGGGTTCGTCAGGAATTGGTCTGAAACTTACGTAAAACGTCCATGTATTCAAGTATAAGCATGCTTAAAGGCTCTTAACATCTGCTGGACATAGCAAAGGTTTAAATATCTCACAAAACCAATTTTAAGAAAATCCTGAGATAAGGTCTCAACATGAATCAGTTACATTGAAAAGTTAGCGATATATAACGACATACAGTAGTAATATTTTTTCAGTGATTAATTGAATCCGACGATGAGGTGGAGCTGTCAAAACTTGACATGTTCACGCTCTAAATTTATTAAAAAAAACGCGAACGTTTGTCTAGAGTAACTTGAATGTTTTGAGCGTGTAACAACGCGGAAAAAAAGTTGGCCGTTCACTGTAGCTCGAAAATGGTAGTAAATTTTGACTATGTATTCGGTCGGTTTCTAAAATAAACATGTCATCGCATAAAGAAAACAATAAACGTGTGTTTAGATGTATTTATCAGTCGTTACTTTCTATTTCGGATTCTTATCTGTCATCGCCTTATCAAAATCAAA
>JAEMWC010001906.1:62500-70000 GCA_016490735.1 Pachyseris speciosa | reverse complement strand
CTGTCGCCATATACACCCGACACTTCAGTCATCGTTAAAAAGGATGCAATACATATCGTGCTTTCGAAGCAATTTCGCCACGAACTTGAAATAAAAGCCAACCGCACAACGCGGGAATTTCTCAAGTTTTACTCTCTTCCTTTTATTTCCCAAGAGGATTACCTTCCTTCGTGCACATACAGGAGTACTTTTGTGTCGAAAGATAAAGTGCGTCGGTATGAAGGAATACATACCGTTTATGAATCGAATATTTATCCTCCAGACGAAACAGCTATGGGAGCTGATGCAGGCATAGTATGGAGCCGGGCAAACCGAGTAGCTGACAGAGAGATTATTGAGTCTGTCGTGGATAAAATCATTGCCTCGCTTCAGATCAGCACAACCGAGTAAGTTATTACCCCATACGTTTCGTTCGCTTTTCAACCTCGTACCCAGGGTCTTCGTTCCCCTAGACCAGCGGTCGGGAACGAGCGACCTAAGGAAGATCCGATTTGAAAGTCCGAAAATATCAGACTCCCAGCTGAACTGCGAATGCTTAGGGTTCAGAGAGTTTGTAAGAAATCTGTTTTACTTCCGTTTATTTGAATTGTTCGAAAACGCCAATCAGAATCGTGAACCTATCGGATCTTTTGAGAGTCTCTCTTTCGTCAAGCCTGCGCAGTACGGAGCGAAGACACGAGGGACGAGAATGTTCGCTTTTATGTTCATGTCGTATTTATTAACGTGACATCGCCACCAAACTAACATCGCACAGGAAACTGCGTATTTGGATTTCAAGCTCAACGAATTAACCTCATTATTCTTTACAGTGTAAATAATATATATCAAAATGCAAGAGATAGAAAATAACGTTATCGAGGAACGGTTAAATCCAAAAAATTAACGCGTCACGAGAATTAATTTGCCAGAGGTTAATTCCATTTCTTGTGTCTTTACTCGGTATCTTTTAAGTCTGTTCCAAACGACCGGCGATTAAGTTGATTGAGTGACGTGCTCTTACGTTCGGCACGGCTACCTAGCACCAGGGTCGTAACGAGGTCCGTGGGTCATTCGTCCTTTCAGTTCTCAATTCAAATTAAAAATTGAAAATCGATGTCAATTTTTGATTTTCATTTCTTTTTTTTTTCTTACGAAACTAATAAACGTTTAGTTGTAAACATTTAACCGTTTTCACGTTTATAAGGAACAAAAATAACACTCAGACTTTTATTTGTGTGTAGTTACCATTGAATAGAAAATCAAACAAGCTGTGGCATTTAATTATCAGCAGGAAAACCATTGTCGTAATCTCGTTAGAGAAAGTCCAAAATTGAAAATTACAATCAATTTTCAATTTTTGTTTTGGTGAGATAAAAGAAACCTTGTTTATACAAGAATTGAACCCGACTTTAAACGCTAATCTTACTAGTGACAGGCTGTCACTTTGTTAGCATGTCACTGCTATTTTTAGCCTTATCCAAATCACTCGCAATTTCTTTTTAAATATAAATAGTTTTTCATGTCATGACGGTTACTTTTGCAAATGTATGTTGCAACATACGAAACGTCAAGTTAGATTTCATAAAATGCATTGCTTTCGCCATGTTTATAACCGCTTTATGTATTGTTTTTCTTATAAAACTTCGATGGCCGAAGGACAAGAGTCCCTTAAGAGATCTAGATTTAGGAGGGGAAGTGCGAAATTTAAACAGCTTTAAGCAGTCTTCACTACTATCTCCAGCTAAATATGGAGGACGTAAGCGTCGAGTACTATGTACTTATTGAGTGAGTCAGGTCGGTAGAGAAAGAAAAATATTTGGCTCGAGGTCATAGCGTACGGACCAAGCGCAGTAAATGTTTTATCATATGGCCTCCTTAGACTCTCTGTGAAGGGCGTAGAAGATGAAGCGACAAATTTGCACAGAAAATTTATGTCATGTGCTATTTGTATTTGCTTTCTAGTTGTTAAATAAACTGGTTAAACACGACGAAATCTTATAAAATCGTGTCCCTCGGGACCGTACGTGTTCCTAACAGGGCCGTACTGCATTTTCGGCCCTGGCGTGCGTTTCTCAAAACCCCAGAAAACATTTCGGGCCCGAGAAGTATTTTTCAAGTGCGTTTTCAGTCGATTAGTACTAGTGTCTTGGGCCAAATATATATAGGGTGCTTTATTAAAAGATTATTAAAAATATTATAAATTGAATTTTCGTCGGCAACGAACCTAATGTAGTTTACGGGCTCGAAACGTTTCGGGAGTTTTGAGAAACGCGCACCTGCTTGCAATAAAATGCACGGCTCTCATCCGGGAATTTTCTCAATAGTTTGGGATGAAAAGCGCGCGGGGCCGTACTGGTCATATGATAAGTAAAGATCTTGCTGTAACTCAGCGGAAAACACATTCTGAAGTCAGTGTGTTGCTAAGAGAAGCGAGGTATTTTATGGAAAATGTAAATACAAACCTGACAAACTGATGCAATAGCCATAGGATACATCATAAATTATTGAATAATTTTTTACGTATTATTACCTGATTTTCTCGCCTGAAACGCTCGAGGAAAAGAAAACCGACGGAGAATCTTAGACTTCCGATCGCAGTGTCTGACTTATCTGTATCGAGACTTTCGCGAGTGTTTCCTTCTCCCTCATAAAAAAGGAGCAAATTGAGGATACATGTAAGATATGCACAAATGATGAAGACTAACGAGCAGATACAATCAGAATTTTATGTCGTTGTTTATTTTTACAACCAACAATAACAGTTCAAGCGTACCAACGCAAGCAACAACTTCCTTGCGTTCTTCATTTTACAGGCAATTTTGCACATGTATCCCATACTTTTAACCTTTTAAATGACCTCAAACTAAGGCCTCTCCTATCAGGATACGTTTCTTTTAGCAAGAAACTGACTTCAGAGTGTGTTTTACGCAGAGTCACAACAAAGATCTTTAAGTACTCGACGCTTGCGGGACCGTGGGTCATTCGTCCTCTCAATTTCAATTCAAATTGAAAATTGAAAATCGATGTTAATTTTTGATTTTCATTTCCTTTTTTCTCGCGAAATCAATAAACACGTAGTTGTAAACATTTAACCGTTTTCACGTTTATAAGGAACAAAAATAACACTTAGACTTTTATATATGTGCAGTTACCATTGAATAGAAAATCAAAAAAAGCTATGGCATTTATTTATCAGCAGGAAAACCATTGTCGTAATCTCGTATCACCTACGATTACATGAATTTAGAACAAAGTCCAAAATTGAAAATTGCAATTTTTGTTCTTGTGCGAAGAATTGATCAATCATGCGCAGTCAGAGTGACAAAAGTATTCAAGAGGGGGGTGGGGGACGGAATGCTTTGCCGCCATCTTAAATGCTGGAAAGACCCTAAGAGAGCTAGCTTTAGGAAGAGAAGTGGGAAATTTAAACAACTTTGAGCAGTCTTCACCACTGTCTCCAGCTAAATATTGACCACATTTCCATGGGACAATGAAAAGAAGTTTATTAAGTTGTGATTCTGAGTTAACCGTAAGGCGTAACACGTTGTTACAACAATTAGCAATGTCAATGGCGAAGCGCGGAAAACTCGATTAAGCAAGCCATGATTGTAGATTTGGAGGAGCAGGAAGATGAGAAGGAATGCGGAAGACAACGGGCTTCTCACACGTCAACGAACAGCCTACCGGCAGATCACGGTTTGTAGCTGGGCGCAGTAGATCTGGGAGAAGAGTGACCAGATATCTTTTATATAAACGGTACATGTAGACCCTTAACCTTTTGAATTTAAACTCCAAGCAATTTGAATCTACTTCCTTCTACGCATGCAAATTCGGTTCGATTCAGTTTTTGCCAAAGTTCGCTCAATCGTAATGATGTGAAATTTACAGCAGTTGTTAGTTTTTGATAGAAATGTGTTTAAGACTTGAATTTTGCGAGATCCAGCCAATTTGACAATACAAAAACAAGTGAAAGAAGAAATGAGTAAAGATTTAGGATTCCTCGTATGTTACTGCTGATTTTATTTCGGAGCTTCTGACTGCAGTTTTTGCCCTGTTCTGGGCAACTCAGACTTTAAATTAAATCGTGAAAACGCCTGTTCTCTGTCGTTTCATGACAGTTTCATGTCGTACAAAGCAGGAGATGTGGTGATTTTTTAACCAGCTTAGGGATATAAAAAATATACCACTCTCCGAATATGGAGATATCCAAAAATTACCTCCCCAGCTTATGCCCCAGGCCCACAATTTTAGTCCACCCCCTCCCTCCTTCCTCCCCTCCAGATCGTGGCGTGCCGAACTTTGAAATAGCCTACAATAGAGACTTTAAACAAGTAGTGGAGGCGGCAAGGTCTACACCAACCGGAAGTAATTTTTCTCCCGCTTTACCTAATTAGTATAATCGCATGGAGGGCAGACCGCGTTGACCTCACTTGACGGCGGTGAGAAAGGTGTGTTTGGCCGCCGCGAGAGGTGGTCGTATTTTCTTTCAAATTTTGGGGTTTCAAAACCTCAGAATTGTCCTTAACAGGTCCGAAAACAATTGTTGAAATATCATCCCTACATTTTATCCGGAAAAGTGATATATTTCGTGTATTTTGTAAAGTTTGCAAGGAGAATTCAAATTAGTCACCAAACCAGGATGAGCATGGCTGCCTACAAGAGCAATTCTAGCGAACGAAATTGCCAAGTTTGTAAGCTTTCCGGTGAATTATATCCTTTTCGCATTCTAATTTGTCATAAATTTACTTAACAGGACTTTCAATAGATGAGTAGCGCAATTTTCACGCTCTAATTGCATAACCTGCACATTATGCAAAAAGTTATACATCGGCGAAACAGGAAGACGACTAGGTGACCGATTGAGAACATCTTCGTGATGTTGAGAAAGATGACAAAGACGCATCCAAACCTGTCGCTCGGCATTTTAATCTCCCTAACCATTCACGCTCTAATGGCTACTTTTCTTGAAGTTTAAAAGTTGCAGGTTTTGTAAGAGTGTGGGTTTGGTTGAGTTCAGAGTTAGAGTTTATTGTTTTCTGCACTATTTACAAACATTTCTACATTAAATTACATTACATAGGTAGAGAAATAGGCCAGCAACTAAATTACACAAGTGATAAAAAGCAAATGTGCGCAGTGACCAAAGTAGCTTAGGCTTTCGAGTTGGTCACTGCCACAGACAATTAATTGGCACGAACATGTACATAGATATTTAAAGAACCAAGAAGGTAAAAATGCAATAGGCTATATAAATGATACATAGATTACATAACAGAAAAAAAAAGACAATTATTAATATTACTTAATAATAAAAAAACTAACAGGATATGAGCAGACCAAAACTTAAGAAACAGATTGAGTATTTAGAAGATATAGTTTGTAGTGTTTATAAAAATGGTTGTAAGATAGTTTTTTTTAAATTCTAAGGGGATAGATTCCCAGATCTTTGATGCTACAAAAGAAAACGTAGTTGCGCCATAATTATTATTTATACTTGGTCTATAAATATTAAAATTTGTCGCAAATCTGGTATTATAGCTATGGATCTCAGAAGCTAGTGTAAGAGTTCCAGAAAATATTGCTGGAATGTTAGCGGGGCTACTATTAATTTTGTGTATAAAAAGAGCTAATTTGAATTTGTAAATGTTCTCGAGTGTGAGGATTTGCAAAAGATTGAAATAGGACATAGCACTATCCTTGCTATGAGTAAAGAACATGCTACGTACACATTTATTCTGTTTTGTTTTGACCTTTTGTAGCCTTGTTTTACAGGCACTACTCCAACTTGTAATACCATAAGTTACATATGGATAAATGAATGAGTAATACAGATGTTTTAGAGTATGAACATCAACATAATATCGTAATTTATTAATAATTCCTACATTTTTCTTTAATTTATTGTTGATATGCTGGATTTGGGGTCCCCAATGTAAATTTTGATCAATAAATACGCCTAAATATTTTATTTGACTTTTACGCTCAATTTCAGGTATATGTATATTATCACCCATTCTTGAGGATGAAATTCCCATATAGTTTGTCATGGTTAGGTTAATGGATAGTTTGTTAGTGGTACAATACTTAAAAAGTAATTGTAATTCCTCATTCATAACAGATTCAAGGTGTTGTAAGTTGGCACTTGTATAAAACATATTTGTATTATCAGCAAAGATTCTAAAGGATGACTTATTAGAGCAGTTTGGCAAGTCATTAATATAAAGCAGAAATAATAGTGGACCCAAGGTTGAAACCTTGTAGTATTCCACAGGTAATAGTTTCACTACAGGATTTGGTATTACCAATCTTGACAAATTGAGTCCGATTGTATAGATAGTTTTCAAACCACTTAAAAGGAGTTCCATGAATTCCATAATGGTAAAGTTTAGACAACAGAATGTTATGGTTTACCGTGTCAAATGCTTTAGAAAAATCAAGAAAAAGACCAAATGTAACTAATTTTTTATCCATGGCCTTCTTAAGTGTATCAGTGATTTCAAAAATAGCCTGCTCAGTTGAGTATCCTTTCCTAAATCCAAACTGATATTTATACATAATTTGGTGTTTTTCTAAGAAGCTGTTAAATTGCGTTCACAACTGCGAGGATCATTCTTCATTTGATTTCATTTCCGTAGCTCATATATGATTCATTTCATATATCATTCACACTCATTTCTTTCACGGGAACATATGAGCCCGCAATTGACCTGCTCCCAACGTCAGTGGCTTCATAGCTCAGTTGGTTAGAGCATCGCACCGGTAATCGCGAGGTCACGGGTTCAAACCCCGTTGAAGTCCTGAATTTTTTTCAGGCTTCTTTTCGCAATTGCATAAATTGCGTTCACAACTGCGAGGATCATTCTTCATTTGATTTCATTTCCGCAGCTCATATATGATTCATTTCATATATCATTCACACTCATTTCTTTCACGGGAACATATCAGGGGCACCCAACGAGCCAAATCAACCAAAAGCTGTAGAAAGGCATTTTAAGTACCTTGTGATGTTTGAAGTCTGTTTAAAGTGTTGTTTTCATAAGCTAGAAGAAGTTCATCTGTTCGGATTCCCAGCTGAAATTTTAATTGCCCGGAAATTTAGGGAACAAAATCTTCCTTCAAGAAAATACAAGCTGAAATGAACTTTCCACGAACTTTCTAGGGAAGTATTTTCTTTCCGAAAATGCTAGTTGACTTTTTTGACTGCCAAAAACAGCAATAACAACCTTTTCGAAAGCCTCAGGGGCTATGATTTCCCCATTGCGAATCTTTTAGGCCACGTTTTAGTTACGAAAACTCGAGTGCACTCTTTAATCGACGCCGAAAGCACAAGGCGAATTACCCTCCACCGAACAGATATCTACCGAAACTTGTCGTTGGGTGCCCCTGACATATGAACCCACAATTGACCTGCTCTCAATTTCAGTGGCTTCATAGCTCAGTTGGTTAGAGCATCGCACCGGTAATCGCGAGGTCACGGGTTCAAACCCCGTTGAAGTCCTGAATTTTTTTTTCTTCAGGCTT
>JAEMWC010001906.1:22500-57500 GCA_016490735.1 Pachyseris speciosa | reverse complement strand
CAGTGTGTTGTGTTCCCCGGAGGGAATCAAGTGGAACAAAACCACCACAGTTTATTTCATTCTCCCAGTCAAGGACCAGGGGGCGTGGGTTTATCATTTCATCAATCATCTTACAATCGCTAGCTTACTAACTGGTGATGAGAACTTTCACGTCATTGTTGTCGACTTCGACAGTCAGGATATCGATCTTACCAAAGCTTTTGACACTCCCCTTCTCAGAAGCAGACACACTGTCATCAATATGACGGGGAAATTCTACAAGACGCTGGCGTTAAACACAGGTGTTGAACACGTTCCAAGCGAGCACGATCTGTTGTTTCTTTTTGATCTACACATCGACGTGCCCGTAGATATTCTTGACAGTGTCCGAAAGGTGAGTTTTTGATCGATTTCCCGGTGTGAATTAACAATTATCCTGCGAAATTACGATAAAGGACGAAAATTTGGCTTATTAACGGAGTTGATAATGTAAATTGACCTTCGTACAGAGATTCAAAAAGCCTACTTTTCGAACGTTAGCCTGTCGTCACAAGGACTAACGTTTGAAACGCCAGCTTTTTGAATCCCTGTATGGTGGTCAATTTACATTTAGTATCAACTCCGTTGATAAACCAAATTTTCGTGTTTCACTACCCCACCGACGCAGCACCACAGTTTCTTTATAAACTAACCCCCTTTATACGATAAAGAACGCTTGATTTGACATCAAAGTTGTCCGCTTTCTTTGATAGAACACCATAAAAGGACGCATAGCTTACTTCCCAGCGGTGGGTAGGTTGGACTGTGCCAGCACACACGTTGATCATCAAGGTTTTTGGCAAATGAACGGCTATGGACTTATAAGTGTGTATAAATCAGACTGGACCCGTTTTGGTGGTAAGTTTATTTAGCAAAACTCAACTGCCAATGGACCTTCTGCGGGTATGTCACGTGACCTTTCTCCGACGTGCTTTTCAATGTCACGCGACCAGTACGTCGTTCCGGATTAATAAGGAGTTTAAGAAACGAGGACGGCGACGGCAACGAAAGCGTCATTTCAATATATAACTTCTTGTTATTGTAGCACTTTCGCGATTATTCCAATTTGTTCAACAGGAACTAACTCTCTATGAACGGTGTTAAAGTAAAGAAAATGAAAGAAAAATGTACCATCATGTGCTCACGTTCTCGCCACAACCTAAATTTGGTCATTTCACGTTGTTGTTTTGCAGAGGACGGCAAAGAAATTTACCAAAATGTAAAACGCACATGCAGAGCCATTGTTTTTGCTCATGAAACCTATTGTTTTGTGACGTTCTCGTTGACATTCCCGTCCTCGTTTCTTAACCTCCCTAATTTTGATGCCTCCGCTAAGGAATGTTCGAAAAATTAGAGACAGACTCCGACAAATGAATATGGACGGAAAGTAAGTTTAGGTGAAAGTGATAACAAATTTGCAATGATACAAATTCCGCTTTTTAATAAGGGCTGTCGCTAGAGCCAACCAACGAAAGCTGTGCTTGGTCACAAAGTAGTGATTTCTGGAATACTTTAACAAGGACCACGACACCGTTGCAATATAAAATAGCCGGATCCTGTCATAGATCTAACCAGCTCTAAAATTGTAAAAGAAAGAATAAAAAAACAAAACAAAACAAAACGAACAAACAAACAAAAAAAAAAAAACAAAAACAAAACAAAACAAAACAAAACAAAACAAAACAAAAAAAAAACAAGCAAGACTGGTTACACGGGGATGAATATACATTAATTTTAAACCAATATTTCGGGAGGTACACGATGTCGTTTTACCATAGGGTCATACTCTGTTACCTCCTGATGAAGGAAGGCTGTACGCCCCGAAAAAATGCCACAAAGTAATGCCGGTTAATTTGGTCTTATCCGTGTAAGGTGGATACTTTAGACGTATTAAAAGGTGGCGTGTTCAGTTTTTTTTCCCGTTAAACCAATCCTTTAATTTTAGATGCAGTTTCTTTGCCAAACGTCTGAATTGCCGGCATATTTACACTACCTTTTTTCTTTTATGTTCTTTATTTAACAAATAAAAAAAGCCTTAACCGTGCTTTGTTCTGTTATAAGGCACGCAAGGAAGTGACGAGAGCACGAAAGAAGTAGAAAGAAGCACGAGCCGTAGGCGAGTGCTTTTAACTACTTCTTTGGTGCTCTCGTCACTTCCTTGGGTGCCTTATAACAGAACAAAGCACGGTTAAGACTTTTTTATCTGTTGTATAATAAAGAATTTCTTAATTTCCTCACGCATTCTTCTACAATTTTCGGAAAACTTTATTTTCTAAATCCTACGAGTGGCGTCAGCCGTGCATTTGTACTCTCATAAGGCACGCTAGAACAGACCAATCACAATCCTTGTTAGAATGGCTCAATACATTTCATTGGTTAAACACGACCAAAGCTGTCAAAATGTTAAACAATCAAAGTTCAGAAACCATCAAAGTGCAAGTTGTTTTTTTAGTCTAGAATCGCGATCAAAAAGCAAATTGTTCAGTGAAATTCGGCGGAATTTTGGCTCATGCATTCGCTAAAAAAGGTGTAATGATCAAGAGCTAGTTTTAACAGATACTCAGGAAGGTGAATTTTCGAGTTTGAAATGAAAGTGTAAACGATTTTACTCGTGAAAAGCTTAAAACTTGGATCGGCTTGCATGGCGCCCGGCGTAGCGGGATTGTCTGGTTGAAAAAAAAAAATGATGATTCCACGGCATCATGCAGCTCACCAAAAAGGGTCACAGAACAGTTTACCATTAAATGGAGGAACGAGTAGCTCAAACTTGGAGGACGAAGTTCTTTCTTTGGGCAATCCGTTTGCAATGTTTACCGATGCGTGTTTTTAAGTGGATGTGTTTTTTCAAGTGATGGAAACCTCTACAACGACAGGTGAATTAAATAAATTTCAGCTTTGAACATTGATTTAATTGTTGCTACTTTTGTTCAGGACTGAAGCTCGTATTTAGCTCTCGACTGAATGTAAATAGTAATCATCTACACTCGTTCTGGACGCAAATTAAGAAATTGGCTTGAGCTTAGTTGAACTGTTTTTTCCGTTTCGGTTTCGTGATTTTACTCCACTTGGCTAACTGTTTTGCGACGTGCCTTAGCAATGTTTTAGAAAATTTTGCCCTTATTTTATTAACACGTAATTGGAATGAGTCCTCGTAAGCCACTTGTGTTTTCAGAAGTTGCTGAAATTGCCCTCGTCGCTGCATGACGCGGACAATTTCAGCAACTTCTGAAAACACGCTTGACATTAATCCTTAACTTTTAATGCTGTTCTTTGTGGTGTTACTCGCAGAAACATCTTCCAAATCCATTGAGGCTAACCGCTCGTTTTCATACACATTTTCTAGGTCGTACTGACAAGACGTCTGAATCAAAATAAAAACCGAGGGAAAAATTCAGATTTTCATTTGGGTCCATGGCGCGACACCGTAGCTACCCGTGCATCTGTACTCTCATAAGGCACGCTGTTTTAACCAATCGGAGCGCGCGTTATATCGAAACTTTATTATAATTAAAGTATCTTTGAGTGTAGAAAGGTCAGGGAGCGTAGATGTGGTGATAATTCCTAACTTGGATTATTTGCTTCGATTAATCTAAAGGGATGAATACCGAGGAATTTAGATACAAGTGGGGAGGAGAGGACTGGGATCTACTGGATCGCGTCGTGAATGCACAGCTGGAAATTGAACGAATTAAGTACCCAGGCCTCTATCATCATTATCATACCAAACAGATGACCTGGCAATAATCCACCTCCTGAGCTCATCAAGTCAGTGGAGATGACAGCAAGCTGAGACATCAAGTCCATGTGCTGATGTTCGTCTGGTTATTGGTCGTGGGGTGCTGGGTTTGAGAGGCTTGCTCGCAATGGTAACTGGGATTGCTTCTGGTATGAGTCGATAACGACCACATTTTCGTGGCTTGTGAGGAGACTGAAGTAAGTTGAGGATCGCTTGGGTAGACGGGAGAATTGCAAACATTACTTCTTTTGGTGTTTTTATAACCGCTAACTTGAAAGTGGCTCTTGTTGAATCTGCTTCAAGCAAAACAACGCCTCTTCACAGCAGACTCCAAGTGCCATTTGTAACAGTTCCTTATCGACCCAAAGCGATTCCTACAACGCCTCAATCGTACCAGTCTGTTTATAGTTTCTGGGACCCTTTTCTCGAAGCTTCCGGTAATTACAACCTCGTTCCCAGAGGAAAGACCCTGGAAACGAGGTTGCCGGTAATTACCGGGCGCGTTGAGCTGTTTTGTTGTCCATTCCAGATGGGAGTTTAAAAAAATTCATAAAGTAAATTTGTCAGCTAAGGAAAGAAAATGGAATCCATTAGTGGTCAGAACACACCCTACTTTTCTTGAGATTTTGATATCAAAATATGGTTTCGGGCCCGTTAAGTTAACGGGAATTTCGAGAAACGGACCCCTGCAGTGAGAATAGCGAAAGATGGAAATGACTTTAGTTACTCTCTTCAATAGAAAATGTTCACTTCGCACTGCAGTCGCTATTGCTCCTGTGATTTGGTTAAACGTCGGTTCACAAACTGCTGTTTATTAAAACTCTATAAACACCGTGGGAACTAAAATAAAAGATACAAATAAATTAAAAATTAGCCTGCGAAAATAAGTAGGATATAAATACATTTCACATGCTTCGAAAGTCGCAAAAGTAAGAGGAAAAAAAGATCAATTTACAAATAACCGTTAAACGATGTCGTATACAGCTTGACTTGCTCTAAAACTTAAATCTAAAATTTACAATTCATAAGCGATGAAATTGAACTTAAGCTAGTAAAGACAAAAACCGCTTATTTAAACAAACTAAAATAGCGTAAAAGATAATTACCTTGGTGCTGCCTTGATCACCAGAACAACGATAAACTTGGAGAAACCTGTTAACTTGCCGTGACAGACAGATCTTGCGTTAATATGCTAACGAAAAAGCTAATACTTTATAACGCTAGTTGGGTGTCGCGGCGCTTACGCATGTGCTTTCGCGACACCACAGAACTTACTAGAAAGATTTAGAAACAAAGGTTGCGTACACAGGAAACAATGAGCATGAAAAAGCCTTAGATAACTGAATACACGTCTAAAGAAACTTCCAGTGACTTAAGAGCAGCTGCCTGTGATGATCAAGAACCGCATTTCACCAACCACTTGGTCCAATTTCTGATATTTCGTCTGAAGATAACCTTGGATGAACTATTCTCTAAAACCATATTTTAAAGTTCCAGGGTATTTAATTTTTGGAGGAAATTGCAATATTTTGAGAGTGCGGCCAAAGTGCGGTCGCGTGCCGATTAAAGCAGCGAAAATTTAGGTCCAAGGACTAAGCCCCGCGCACGGCGTAAATTAATCCAATGAACTTGAAACTTTACACAAACCTAGATCAACCATCATACAGGAAAATTAATAGAATAAAGATTCCAAATTCCCTGGCTGCTTTCTAAAGCATAGAGATTTGTGTACGCTACTCAAAATGGCCTTGAAACTAATTCTTATTTTCGTTAAATTAAAAGTGTTTCTGCTATGCAATTTTCTCGAGATTAAAGCATAAATCTTGAAAGACAAAGAACAGAACTTTATTTGTTCCAAGTTTCAAGCTCTGACTCAAACTCTTTCCCATGATCGAATATGCTGCGATGATTGCGGCTCACAATGTACGTCACGAATTATGAGATCAAAACCGATTCACAAATACTGAAACATTTGGATCGTGTGTTTCACATTACTATAGCTCCAAAACAAATGAGACTGACTGAAGCAACCACTCAATGTTTTCCGATTTTGGTTAAATAAATATTTATCCGGTCAAAGCCAACGAAACATGTTGCAACAAATTTTCATACCATTCGGCGTTGCAGGTATTGTGCAAATCACACTTTACATGTGCAAACAATAATTGGAAACATTGCTGGGGCATTCCATATTCAAATGTGAAAGGAAAATGTAAATTTGATATCTTGCTTGTCAAGAAACTCATCATTTGTTCGTCTACTCGCGTTACGATTGGCTGACCTTTTACGGATAAGTAGTCGCACAGTACGAACTTCGGGCAATACCTTCCATTTTAACTCACGGATTAGAGGATCTAATAAAATGTCACCATTATAGTGGCCGAATTTTTTTGATGCAAAACTTATCAGTATTCCCATAAATTTTGGGTCTTAAACACCAGACCCTACTAAGGACGAAGCAAACGAAAATTGATACCCTATTTAAGGCCCAAACCCGAAAAATTAACCCGTAAGTCAGTGTTCGCAGGCTAGTGGGGGACGATCCAAACGACGACTAACCGCCACGGAAAAACACAAAATTTCGTTTAGCTGGGTATTTACGCACTGCTGTTTTAGCTTATACAATTTAGACACCCTACTTAAGGATCACATCGGGAACATTATGCCAAGATGGGCAAAAATGATACCCTATTAAGGATCGAGAACTTCAAAAACCATACAATATCACGCAATTCATACCTCTATTGCCCATATCTAGGAGTACCCCCCCCCCCCCCCCCCCCACAACACTTGCTGAGTCAGATAGGGTTTCTTGAAGCGCGACGGAGGTTTGGGGACGTCAAGTTCAAGGGGTTTGCAAATGGTATCAAATTAGCAGGGTGCTTACCATTTGTCAGAAAAATCCGGATCGAATAACCGTTGAATAAGGGTAAGCTATTTTCCGAAATTACCGACCAACCGGATGAGATTGGCCATTAACTGCAAGGCGTTCCTTCATGCGCACTCACTCATGCTTGCGCAAAAGGACTTGGAAACTGAACGATTCCCTCAAATGGCAAGCAATTCTGTATGGCAAGAAATTCTGTTCCGAACGGAAAAGGAGGACTACCTCTGGAGGTTGTCCGCAATTTCCGAGAAGATTTTCCGGAAAATCACCTCAAAATTTCCGGATTTTTCTGACAAATGGTAAGCACCCTTATTCTCCTTTCACATTTAAATATGGAATTCCCAGCAATTGTTTCCAAGTATTGTTTGCACATTGCGTTTTGAATTAGTAACATTTCAAATGATAACCCGTTTCAAATAATCGCACAGTAAAACATAAAAAATAATAATAATAATAAGCATTTATATAGCGCTAAATCGACTAATTCTGCATAGCGCTTTACAATATCTACTATATGATTAAAAAATACAAATTAATAAGAAAGAAATTACATAACAATTAAAAAAGGAAATTAAAATATAAATTGTTAACTAAAGGCAAATGTAAACAAATAAGTCTTTAAGTCCTTTTTGAAAACAGTCAAAGTATTTGATGATCTGAGTGATAAAGGTAGTTCTTCCCACAGTCTGGGGCCAGCAGCCGAAAAAGCTCTGTCGCCATATGTCTTCAGAGATGTCCTTGGGATGCTCAAGAGCCTTTGCGAAGAGGAGCGTAGTGAGCGAGAACTGGTACGATAATGTAAAAGTTCAGAAATATAAGCAGGAGCTAAACCGTTCAGACCTTTGTAGACTAACAGGAGTACTTTAAAAATAATTCTATATTGAACAGGTAACCAGTGAAGTTTCGCATGGTAAAAAAATAAAACATAAAAAAATAAAACGTGGTACACGTAATGTCTAGTCTGGAACAGGGCGCATACTTTAGGTTCTTTTCATCTCTGGGATAGGCTCGATTTCTATTAAAAAAGAAATTTCCGGTTTCTTCCCCTCCCTCTTTGCCCCAATTCTCTTAGCTATCCGAGGGTTCATGTGCCATCATGCAAGTAATTTTTACGTTTCAACGCAAGTGTTTAGGGACAAGTTTTATTCCTGACCATTTCCATTGTTTTATGAACCAACATAATTTGTACATGGCTGACGTGACAACCGATAACCTTAGCTTGCGTTACACGTTTGTTCATTACACGCATTTAAGCCTTTTCAGCAAGCCTTGCTTTATATAGCCTCAAACAGTGCTCAAAGGGTATTACTCATCAAGGCTGTTATCAAAATCCGTTCTTCCTGATATGTCTACCTCCTAAACTACAACTGGCACGGCAATTATGGTAACATTTTCAAAGATCATGGATTGGTAAACCATATATGGTTCGTAAACTTCAGTATATGTAAACACTAAAACAGTTTAATGTTTACTTTCCAGTGGCACGATCCATCTTAACATGATGATTTGCTGAAAACTTCAACTTTCTCACAAAGTTTGTTTCCTTTACAGCTATTTTACTGATCATCGACTGCTTCATTTAAGAAGATAAAGGAGCTGTAAAGTCTGATTTGCAGTACTACCTGCAACGCCGAATTGGTATGAAAATTTGTTGCACATGTTTCGTTGGCTAATTGACCGGAATAAATATTTATTTAGACCAGAATCTGGGATCGGAAAACATTGAATTGTTGCTTTCAGCCAGTCTCATTAGTTGTAGAGCCGTATATGTTATGTCTGGGTTAACACTTACGAACTCCAAATGTCAGTGTTTGTGAATCGGCTTTGATCTCATAATTCGTGACGTACATTGTGAGCCGCAATTATCGAACGCATATTCGATCTTCCCTGAGTGGGAAAGAGTTTGAATCAGAGCTTGAAACTTGGAACAAATAAAGTTCTTTTCTTCGTCTTTGGAGATAAAGGTTTTAATTTCATCGCGCAGAATGCCTATTGTTCTCGGGACATTTACTTACATTTCAAGAAACTTCCCAGGACTGTCGTATTGCTCGTTATTATTCATAGACGCTTAAGAAGCACGTATTTGATTGGTTGTTATGCACGCGCAGCAATGCTCATTAGTATGGAGTAGGCGGGTAAAAGAAACAATAGACACTGCCTGCTATTGTTTTATCTTTTGTTTACTAAAATCACACATTCGCGCGTAATAAACGAACCAAAAAGTTGTAAGGTTTGCTAGTTTAATTATTTAATTGCATAGTTTAGTTTGATTTCATTCAGGGACACTTAACATGTTGCGATCGGGCAACAAAGAAAAAATGCCGTCCTTTCACGCGTCCTGTATACCGCATTTCAGGTTTTAACTTCTCGAACTCACTTTGCGCGAGCGAGGGTTTGTGATGACTGTGGGTTAATATTGACAGTCGTTCGCGCGAGCGTAGAGAGGCCAAGGAATTGGGAAGCGACAAGTGAGAAAGACTGAAAAATATTTTCTCATTTTCAAAGTGTTTTTGGGTACTTTGGACTTTTCAGTTTTCCGTCATGCGCGAGTCTTTGCAGAGCTTAAAAGCAAGGCCATTGATTAATATTAATCATTTGTCGATGCCGATTGTTAGCCATTGGTGTATTTCGATCCGCCGGCAAACCTTTGTCGCATCGTTTAGCATCATAAATACTCCAATGACCTTCAAATTGCAACCACACTCAGTGCTGTTAACATGGCCTCTATCCTTCTTCTAAATCGCCTCACGTTTTTGCAAAAAACCGTTCAGTTGTAGTGTATACACCGGATTATTTTGTCCAATAAAGGGTGGTACTATATGTATTAATAGTGGATGGATCGGGTGTTCTAAGAGCTCTGAAAAGAGCTCCCGATCATCGTTATCTTCGCTTCGCTCGTTCATCACGTGGACAGGTGTTAAATAAATCAGCTGGTGTACCAATATCAGTTTTAAAATTCGCGGCAAATCATGCATTTTATGAATGAGTGGTTTTCTTGAATAGGCGATTGCTTTGTCTAGGCAACCATTGTTATTCAATCTTGGGCTGAAAACAATGGCGTCAGACTCAAAACGCGCCATTTTCGAACGGAACTTCGACTTAAAGTTTTAAAACTGAAAGGGATATTGGTTCTTGTTCACCAATTTTCAAAATAAAAACGGATCCTATTTCAGAAAAGATCAGTCTTCCTTTTCCCGCGCTTGGGTTTTTGGAAGCTAATTAGAGTTTCAAAAAATTCGCTCTTGAAATCGGCTTCCATACGTAAAATGCCCGTTATTTCGTCATTTTGAAGGTTAAAGGGATAGGCTTTATACTTAATAAAACTTTTTATTTTTATGCGCAAATTAAAGATAAACCTTTCCTCTTCAAAAGCCCGCTCTAGGGTTTTTGACTTATTGCTTCTGAAAGTCTGGAAAGCGAGTATTATCAACGCTACTTTGCTAACATCGGCCCTTTCTTCCCAAGGCGCGCTCGCATTCAAATTTGCCCGCTTCGCTGGTTATGAATAATTAATGATTTCCAGGATTCTGCCCGATGAGAAAAAAATCGCATACCAGAAACACTTTTAATTCAATGAAAATTAGCATTAGTTTCAAGGCCATTTTGAGGAGCGTACACAAACCTGTATGCTTTAGAAAGCAGCCAGGGAATTTGGAATCTTTATTCTATTAATTTTCCTGTATGATGGTTGATCTAGGTTTGTGTAAAGTTTCAAGTTCATTGGATTAATCTACGCCGTGCGCGGGGCTTAGTCCTTAGACCTAAATTTTCGCGGCTTTTTTCGGCCCGCGACCGCACCTTGGCAGCATTTTCAAAATATTGCAATTTCTCGAAAAATAAAATACTCTGGAACTTTAAAATATGATTTTCGAAAATAGTTCATCCAAGGTTACCTTAAGACGAAATATTAGAAATTCGACCAAGTGGTCGGTGAAATGCGGTTCTCAATCCTTACAGACAGCCGCTCTTAAAATAGTATTCTTAAGGCTGCAAAGTACAGTAATTGAGCGTAAAACAGCTTAAATAAGAAACCTGTTGAAAACGCGCGCAATATTGCGCGTGCAAAATTTGTTGCAGAAGCGAGCGCCGCTTCTAGTGTCGTACATCACGCACGCGCAACTAAACTGCTGTAGCTACACTCCCACCAAATTATTGATGATTTTAAAAAGGAGAAATAGGCAAATCATGAATAATTTCACATAAGACTTTAAGGCTTTCCAAACATGACATTAAATCTTCTTGTAGTCCACGCCTTCCATAAGGGGAACAACTTTCTGTATTGGTCGCTCGACAACGGAGCATTTGACATCGCTTCCTTTCTGGGGGTTTCTGGATCCCAACTTGACTTTCACTGCAAGAACGAGACCTTCCTGATTCATTGAAGTCTCCATGACCATACTAGGAGGCCACTCGCTCCTTGGAAGTTCATCTTGCACAAAAACGACGTCTCCTATCTTGAGATTCCTCTTCGGCATGAACCATTTCTGTCTCGAATTCAGGTTGATGAGGTACTCCTTTCGCCACCTAATCCAGAACTGCTCAGCCAGAAACTGAACTCGTCGCCATCGCTTTCGAGCATACGCTTCTTCTCTAACAAATTGTCGGGAGGTGGAAGAAGTGTCTTATTCTTCATTGTTAAAGGCGGGTCATTGAGCCACTGGCAAGTCAATGGTCGACTGTTGACTATGGTCATGACTTCATACAAGAAGGTGCGAAGTGAAGACGTATCGAGTCGTCCTTTGTAATCGTTTAGGATGGTGTTTAGGATGCTTCTTGTAGTCCTAATTTGTCTTTCCCATACTCCTCCCCAATGAGTGGAACAGGGAACATTCGTGACAAATTCACAGCGATTGGTCGTCAAATAGGTTTGAATCTTGTCCTTGTCCAGCTCCTTAGTGGCGTTTACGAGTTCATTCCTTGCTCCTACAAAATTGGAGCCTTGGTCGGATCTTATCTGGTGAACGGGTCCTCGAATTGCGGTAAAGCATCTCAAAGCGTTGATGAAGGCATCAGTTGTCATGTCGTCTAATTGCTCTATGTGCACTGCTCGGGAACTCATGCAAGTAAATATCACTGCATATCTCTTGAACTCCCTTATGCCTTCCTTAATCGTGAATGGTCCAAAACAATCCATTCCACAGTATGTAAAGGTCGGGGCTGACTCCACTCTATCTTCGGGAAGATTTGCCATCTTTTGGCCTTCCGTTGGTCGTCTCTGACGTCTATTGTACACATTTGTAAATTTACGAGACTGCTGTGGCATTGAGACCCAGTATCCATAATCCATTGGAACGAATTTCGTTCGTGGTCATCGATGAGAGTGAGGGGTTCCTTGGCCGAAGCTGCGCGTACAGTGGCCTTAACTCCCGGGTCTCCAACTTAAATGTTAGGGGTCTCTTCTTCGCTAGACGGGATTTCTTTCTCCAAGAGAAATGCAGGTCCACTGAACCAATTGGATTTCATTAGTTCTTATGCGCTGTCATGGCTGCCACGTTTTTAGTCGCTCTTATATTTATAGTGCTTCCTACTTCTCTCGTGTCGCCAGGAGCAACTTACACCAACAAAAACCATCGTCATATGCACAATGCTTATTTCAACACTATCAGGAAAGGTACAGGTACATTCTGTGCTTTTGGTTATTACCTACGAGTTCCTGTGCGGCTGGAACTGTCATTGCATGGTTTTCATAAATAACGTCTTCCCCGCTGCTCATGGACTATACGTGGTTACACCAGTCTGCTAGTACCTGGCCATGATCCTCCTCAAGACATCACGATCTTTATGGATGTTTCCCTGAATCCCGGCCCTGATTTAACTAGGAGTTATATGTTGCTTAACCTGTTGAACACTTCACAAGTTGATGGCCGTAATTCGCATACTAACTCGCATCTGTCGCCAATAAAATACTCCAGGAATTTTCTTCAAAGCTTACGAAAGAGAGCATGTACTCCTTGTCCTCAAGTTCTGAGGGAGCTAAAATTGCATGGTGTTCTGAAGTACAGAGGAAGAAAAAGTGGAAAGAAAACTAGAGGTTTTTATTCTAGCATATTTTCAAGAACGACTCAACGCGATTATGCTAATTCTGGCTATCGGCAAACGCCATCGTTTAGTCGAGGTGTGAACCTGAATAATTTAACACCAGTAACAACAAATGATTGTTCTCCAAAAGTCACCTCTCGCTGTGTTCAGCTTTGCCTTCTTAACGTGAGATCCATAAGGGAGAAGACAATGGCAGTAAAAGACTTTGTAGTTGATCGAGACATCGATGTTTTGGCTCTCACTGAAACATGGCTCCGTCCAGGTAACATCGATGATGTTGAGATCGTAACCCTATGCCCAACTGGCTACACATTCTTACATGTTCCAAGGGGTCACTCCCGAGGCGGAGGAGTTGGCCTATTATTTAAAGACATCCTCCCCATAAATAGTCATGTCACTGATACCTTCCAGACATTTGAATTCATGGATATTTACTTTAGAAGTCTCGAATTCATTAGATTTCTGCTCATCTGCCGCCCTCCGGATAACAGTTCTTGTACGCTATTTCTTGAAGAATTTTCACGGCTACTGGAGCTTGTTCTAACCGAATCCACTGGTCACTTATTAATATCTGGAGATTTGGACGGTTTGTAGTGTCGAATTTGGAACTTTGCTGAGGTTACCCAGGAGGAATTAAAAAAGTTTTCAAAGAAACCATTATCTAAATCTTATCAACTTGATCCGCTACCTGCGGCAGTTTTTAAAGGCTGTTTCACAGTATTACTTCCTACTATTACGAAGATCATCAACCTGTCCTTATCCACCGATACTATGCCTGATGCTCTGAAGGTTGCTATACTATCCCCCATGCTGAAGAAATCCGACGCTGACTTTGAACAGTTTCAAAATTTTCGTCCGATCTCGAACTTAAAAGTAGTATCAAAGCTTGTGAAAAGGCAGCTGCCACACAACTCACAGATCATGTCATGTCGCACCACCTGGACGAGGTGTTCCAGTCGGCATACAAGAACTTCCACTCCACTGAGAAAGCTTTAGTGAGGGCCCAGAACGACATCTTGTGTGCAATGGACAATAACAAGGCTGTCATACTTCTTTTATTGGATTTGTCCGCCGCCTTCGACACAGTAGATCACTCGATATTGCTGTCACGACTGCATGATCGTTTTGGTGTCAAGGGTACTGTACTTGCATGGTTTAAATCCTACTTGACGTCGCGTAAGCAGTTCGTACAAGTCAATGACTGCAAGTCAACACAGCGCTCTTTGGAACGCGGTATACCTCAGGGATCTGTTCTGGGCCCTCTTCTCTATCTCCTATACACATCACCCATTGCCGACATCATTAAGCTCCACAAGTTACGGTATCATCTCTACGCTGATGATACCCAACTGTATATATCTTTTAAAACTGACTGTAGCTTTGATCTCTCACTGGCCAAGCGTCGTGTTGAATGCTGTGTCACTGATCTTGACTGTTGGATGGTGAATAATGGACTTAAACTTAATCAGGAGAAAACTGAACTTGTCCTCATAACCTCACAATTTCGTTCCAGGCCCGCCCTGGAATTCATCCAAGTGGGCGATGAGAGGATTAAACCCAAATCTTCTGCCCGGAATTTAGGGGTTACTATCGATGATTGTCTTAACTTAACGGAACATGTTAAAAAAATCTGTCTCCTGCCACTACCACTTAAGGAACATTGCCAAGATTAGGAAGTACTTAAGAGAAGATACCTCTGAAATTTTAGTACACGCGTTCATTAGCTCTAAACTGGATAATTGTAACGCCTTGTTATATGGACTTCCCAAACACCTGTTAAATAAGCTAAGATTAATACAAAATACTGCTGCACGCATTGTGACGTTAACTAAGCGCTTTGAACATATTACTCCTATCATGTTTAAACTTCACTGGCTACCGTTAAACTATCGTATAAATTTTAAAATATTGGTTTTAGTGTACAAGTGCCTTAATGGCTTGGCACCAACTTACCTGTCTGAACTTTTACACTACCATAATAGCCCACGTTTACTTCGTTCTAGTTCTCAGAATCTTTTAGCTGTGCCTAAATCCAGGCTAAAGACGTATGGTGATAGAGCTTTTTCTGTAGTTGCTCCTAGGCTATGGAATCAATTGCCTCTTGAACTCAGGAATGTTATCACAGTTGACCAGTTTAAGACGCAGTTGAAGACATATTTATTTAAATTTGCTTATGATGTATAGTTATTAGTAGTTTAGTTAATTTCATCATAGAAGTTATTAGGTTTGTATTTTATAGTTTTACCATTGCACAGCGCTTTGAGCAATTAGTGGACACAGCGCTCTATAAATGATTATAATTATTATTATTATTATTATTATTATTATTATTATTATTATTATTATTTAAGCCTCTGGAGGCGTTATCCGCTGGATTGTTCGTGGTGTCGATGTATCGCCATTCTTTGGTAGGTAGGTAGGTAGGTAGGTAGGTAGATATACTTTATTTAAATCAAGAAACACGCTAGCTTCAACAACACTTAGCTGGTTTCCATGGAGGGCGTGTTTATACGGACATAAAAATGAAACTAAAGCTAATACTACGAGTTAATAATATGATAAATCTAAAACTACGAAAATTCAGCTAAGAACGAGAACTAACCGGTATAAACTAAATATTAAAAAGTATTAGGATAACTAGGACATAACTAACACAAGACTATGTAGCATGGCATGACCCAATTACGTTTTGATATATTTATTAAATGAATATATCGATTCCGCTAGTTTTGCTTCATTTGGGAGTTGGTCCAAAGCATCGCGCCGCTGTATTTGAAACTTCTTTTTAGAAACTCTCTCTTCGGTTTAGGAAGTGTCAGATCTGTAGCACTATTTCTAAGATGGTAATTAGTCCGATCAACATTCCTTCTACCAAAAGAGTTCCTGAGGTCGGGCGCAGTGTCGTCATTTAGTATTTTAAACATCAATGTTGATTTGGCCCGGAGCCGCCTCAGATCAAGTCTGTCCCAAGAGAGGGTCTCGATTATTTCAGCGGAACGAATATCACAACTGGCACCAGTAAGAACTCTAGCAGCGCGAGATTGAAATCTTTGTAACTTTTCTTTTAGTAATTTGCCGCAGTTGTCCCAAAGAGGGGAACAACATTCAAAATAAGGCTGTATTAGGCTCTTATAAACCTTTTCAAGCGTATTGACAGGAACGAAGGGCTTGATACGTCTCATCGCTCCAATACCCGCCCTGGCCTTCTTACAAATCATGTCGATATGACTATCCCAACTAAGTCTTTCATCTATCTGAACCCCTAGGCATTTATGTGTATCAGTTCGAGTTATGGGTGTATTATTTACTACAACTGGTTGTTCGGTATTCTTATTGTTCAAATTATATGAAGAGCCAATAAACATCAATTTAGACTTAGAGGGGTGCATTTGAAGTTTATTTTCTATAAGCCTGTTGCGGACATGAGCGAGGTCAGAGTTTAGTTTAATGACATGTTCGTTCGCATCGTAAGAGGATGAGAAGATCTGGGTATCATCTGCATACATATATGGAGTAGTTGATCTTAAACACTCAGGCAGGTCGTTAATATATAATAAGAACAACAATGGACCCAGGATTGAGCCCTGAGGCACGCCACAGGTGATTGTTTTCTTGGATGAGAGTTGTCCATTAATACTGCATTGCTGCTCTCTATTTGTCAAATAAGATTCGAACCACTTCAGTTCTATGCTAGAGATCCCAAACTGTTTCTTCATCTTATTTAAAAGGATGTCATGATTTATTGAATCAAATGCCTTTTTAATATCAAGAAAAATGACACCATTCAATTTCCCATTATCCATATTTTCAAGCCGTTCATCACACATTTGGATGAGGGCCGTTACTGTGGAGTGCTTCGGACGAAATCCAGATTGAAATTTGGACAACAAGCAGTTTTCAGACAGGTAACCATATACCTGGCGAAAAACCTCCTTTTCAAATGCTTTGCTTGCTGCTGGTAAAATAGAAATGGGGCGGTAGTTCTCACATTGCCGTCTGTCTCCAGATTTAAAATCGGCGTTACACGTGCGCGTTTCCAATCATCTATGTAGGTTGAAGTTGTAGGTTGAAGATGTACGTCAAAGACGGTGCAACTATACTTGCTGAAAGTTTAAGAATTTTAGCAGCAATCTTATCCAGGCCGGTTGTTTTATTTGCTTTTAACCTCTCAGAGTTGACACAACGTTATCGACAGGAATTGATGAAAATTTAAACTGCGTGCATGGGAGTGGATTGGTATTATTGTTTGTCGTTTGGTCAATATCGCACGACTCTTCATCGTATTCTGCTGCTAGCGTCAGCCCAATATTAACAAAATAGTCGTTCAAACCCTCAGCTATAGATTTGGGATCTGACACTAAATTATCGTTAACTAAGAACTCGCTCCAATTGTTCGATTTATTATTTTTTCCCAATAACGTATTAATGAGCGTCCAAGCTTTCTTAGGGTCATTCGACCTAGAGCAGTCATTAATCTTATCGTCATTAGTCTTATCTTAGACCTGATTACTTGTACTCCGTTGGCAACAAACGTGTGGAATCCTTTGGCGTCGTTGTTTTATGTCGCCAAGTACTACCTTGGAATCGGTCCAAAAGTACTACTTCAGATTAGCGTAATTTAATTCTTCTTGAACCATCACAGCAACCTTCGCTGAGACAACTGCAGCGGTAAGTTCCAATCTTGATGTAATCCTCGTTCGAGCGACGCGGGACTTTCCATTACTAATGAGACATGCACTTTAGCTTCTAGATTTTGTTTTCTCAATGTAGACAACGTGATGTTACCCTAGAGAACTGTTTCTTTGAAATTTCGCCTTATTCATGTGCATGTTTACGCATAATTTATGAAAAGACAAAAGGCAAACCCCCTTGGGAAGATCACATGGTCTAGATTGGGAAAACAAATTCTACAAGCTAAACAGTGGAAACAGTGTGATGGACTGAAATAATATTGAAGGAATTCCTTTTTTTTTTTTTACTATTCACCGATTAGATACTTATCTATACATGTGTTGCAAAAACAGAATGTTTTCTTATTTATTTGTTCCGTCCCCTCCCACATTTTGTTCCCTCCCCTCCCATCCCATGACACAACAACCAAACCAATTAGCATAGTCACATTCAATGTAACGCAAGACAGCAGGCGAAGTTATTCTTGTTGGTTTAATATAACGGTCCGCGATGTTGAGTTTGTAGCTTGGAAACTTTGAAGACCGTAGCCGCATGAAAACCATCAATGATGGAAAGAAAATTGCAGAAAGTAGTGCCATTGAATAGGGTCGCTTGTGTTTGCTGGAAGCATTCAGAGCATTTTCTCCGTAGGCAGGCCGTGAGTGTATGTTTGCATGTGGTTGTTTTAAAATTATTAGCATAATGTATTTTGTTTGTGTCCCCTCAAGATGCATATAATATCTACAATTACCAAATTGCAAACCTTTAACTTTAGAATTTGATATTTTACATCTCGTGGTTCAAAACGTGAATTAACGAAATTTATTCAATAGACTACTTACAACCGCCAATGTTTACTTTGTGGGTCTTGCAAGCCATAAAGACTGATTACGTTTATGCAGCTTTTTACCACAACACAAGATTTCTATTGCATACAATCATTTAAGAAAGTTAAGGCTCAATTTTTAGAAGGCCAGTAAAAGAATCTGAACGGGAAAAAAATATCTTTTCTTTTGGAGAGTATGTAGCATTCAATATTACAAGACTACAATTTTTACTTTACCAGTTCAGTCCAGTTTCAAGCAACAATTTTGTTTTATGTTCACCACCTAGTTTGAGTAAATTTTTCGTAGTATGACAAAATTAAGAGAATATGAAAGAAAGTGTACATATTGCCCGTAGTAATTTGTTAATCACCTCCGAGTTAACCAACCAGAGTGCGCGAAAAGAACTATTCCCTTGAGTTATATATATCAGTCTTGGTTATTGTACTTTTCAGATTCAAAGCTTTGCGAGATGACCTACTGTGCGTTCTTGATGAAGAACTGTCACCAGTGTCCCTTTGTGCTCTACATTGCGAAATGAGGAATACTGAACAGCTATGAAAGAGTGTGAAGTTAAAAATTCTCTGTTAATCTGGGGATTACCTGGCATATTTCAAATTTGTAAGCAACTTGAAGAATTCACTGAAATAATTGCTTAGGAATAAACAAGCCAAAAAGTTGCTAAATGTTTTAGTTACCAAAACAGATGGAACAGGATTTTTCGATCATTCCGGTAAAATCGAGAGAAGAGGGATATCTCAGAAGTGATACCTCAGAAGGTATTCCGTTTTTCTTTTTTTTTTTTTTTTTTTTTTCCGAAAAATGTCCAATGGAAAGATCTGCTCCATTTGATTTACCACCGGAACAACCGTGTTTACCATGCAAAAGGAAGGTACCCCTGGTATATACTTCCAACCTCATCTCCCTACAGTAAATGTACACAGTCTACAATTCTAATTCTAACCAGTTAACGTAGACAGTTTACATTTATTAAAAGAACAAATTAAAAAGGAACTTATGTTATTTGGACTGGATTTTAACCGGGAACTACGGCTAGTAGGAACGGCTTCTTACCACTAGACCACGGTAGAACAAGACGATGGGAAGTTGTAAAACTAGATATTTAATAAGAGTTGCATAGAATATCACTGATCTACAGTGATAACGCCTAAGCGCTGATTTTAAACGATTAGCTTTTTGTTGAGGTTTGATGATTGACCTTTCCATTTACTTTGGAAAATTATTTTTTTTTTAGTGAGTAATTACATAGGCTTACTAGAGGGTGTAGAATTAGCCCATGAATTATATGTAATTCTACCCAGTTAATATAGACAGTCTACATCGAATTATATCTCATAAGGATTCCCAATTGCAGAACGTGCCGATAAACAACTATTGAAATTGTAAAGAATAATTCTATGCATATTAACTTGGCTAGTCTGACATACGTATGGTCTCTGATGAGTCCCTTGGCAAGGATTAAACATACGTATGTCAGGCTAGAAAACATAAAGCTTGTGGGACGTGGCTGGAGTAACAAGGATACCTCATAAATTAATGTGATCTGGTAACCCGTTAATATTATTAAATATATTATTTAATATTAAAGCTAAAATGATTTAATATAAAGAAGTAAGAAAGCTTGATAAATACCAACTTTTTCCTTATTTTGGGATACAAGAAGATCACAGCTGGAAAATTTTTATTTCGATTGTCTGAAAGTTGCAGGTACATGAAGGAATAAATTTTTCTCCTCGTGTTGTGTTGTCATGACAAAAGTTGAAGCATAATGCCAAGGAAATCAGCGTTGACTATCCGATAGAAAGGCTGCTCGATAAGTTAAGAAAATTTCGATTCTCTTTTTGTAGGAATTTCCGTTCTGCTGGGTGGGTAGTTTGTTTAATCGGTAAGATAAAGGATTTCATACTGAGTATAACTCCTAGAAAAACCATTTCAGCGTAAAATAAAATTGAAAAGGGACTGGGATAGAATATGCTTAACTTTGAAGATGTCATCTATTTGGAAACACGGTGACCTTTGCTCCAACGGCCATGTTTCGACCATAAGATTAGATTTATAACATTTGCATCTTTCAGAACCATCAATGATTTCCCCTTGTTTTAGTTCTGCTAATTCCCATTTTGTGTTAAAAAAAATTGTCGCGCTGTATGTTGGTTAAACATTTGTACTCAATAATACTGAAGGAGCGGCTTAACAAAACCAAAGAAATTACTCTGATCAATCACAAAGGACGCGAACAGCGCAATAGATCAAACATATTACAAAACAATTAAATGTAGCCGACGGCAATGGCGGAAAATTACGCTTTGATTGTACTGCTCATTAGTTGAGAAAGTGGTGAGAATTTCGCTAACCAATCAAAGAGCGAGGATAAGAAAAACAGAAACAAAGGAGAACTACTTTCGACACGAAACATAAAACTGCTGTATCTTACAATAGAAGTCATTGTTCTCTCCGAAGCTGCAGGAATAGTTGGACACAACGAAAACACGCACAATTTCTCGTTTGAGGGTAGGCCTGAGCTAAACTATTCTATTTCTTCAGCCATGAATCATTTTCCAACCTGTAATAAAACTGGTATACAGCAGTGCGTCGTCAAACGAAGAAATAAAATATTGATACTGAAAGACGAGAGGTATTGCTCTCGTCGACATTCGAAAGAGGAGAAGCAGAGACACAAACGGGAGTGGAAGAAAAGGCTACAGGAGGAGCGAAAAAGCAAACGCCGAAATGCAAAGAGAGGAAAGCCAGCTGAGATTGACATGCCCGATGTGAGGCAGAACGAGATTGATGGGGCCTGTGATGATGATCTTCACTGCGCGAAATTCATGAATTACTACGCGAAGTTGAAAAGTGATGCAGAATTACTAGAAGATGAGGTGGTTGGCGCAGTAAAAAAGAGTCAAATGATGGTGGCAATCTGGAATTATATCTCATAATGATTCCTAATTGCAAAACGTGCCGATAAACAGCTATTGAAATTGTAAATAATAATTCTATGCATATTAACTTGGCTAGTCTGACATACGTATGGTCTCTGATGAGTCCCTTGGCAAGGATTAAACATACGTATGTCAGGCTACAAAACATAAAGCTTGTGGGATGTGGCTGGAGTGACAAGGATACCTCATAAATTAATGTGATCTGGTAACCCGTTAATATAGATTGAATTATTCTTTACAATTTCAAAAGTTTATCGACACGTTTTTCAATTTGGAATCCTTATGAGATTTAAGGCAAGATTGCCACCATCATTTGATTGCTGGCGGGACTTCAAACGCTATGTTTGACGAGTTGGCTACATCGAAAGGTCTTTGATGAGTCCCTTGGCATGGACTAAACATACGTTTATCAGGCTAGGCACGGTAGTAACAACCATTTTATCAGCTAAATGTTGCCAAAGGTTATATAAACTATTCCATTTGAACCTTGTACCAATTGCGAATTTTTAAATAAAGGTTGTAAGAGGTGCAAGGACTTAAGGGATAAAATGTGTTAATATAAATGTTAAATTTCGTAATGCAGAGAGATTAAAGTTGGTCGTATATGTGGCAAGTATTAGTGGCTACGCTCTGCTTCAAAAATCCTCAACGATTGAGGTCCTCAATTGCCACGACAAAAAACATTCAGGGGAATAAATTAAAAATTAACTTGAATATATAAATAAGGCAATAAGTCAATAAACACACTTTGCTATAGCTGAAGAGCCGCAACAGCGGTGAAACGCGTAGCGCAAAAGCAAAGTAACAGAAGACTTTGGGTTTTCATTGTTTTTAGTAAATAAATAAATAAACAAATAAATAAATAAATATATATATATATATGTATGTATATATATATGTGTGTGTGTGTGTGTGTGTGTGTGTGTGTGTGTGTGTGTGTGTGTGTGTGTCTGTACGGGGTGTGGCATAATACTGGTAACAGTTGGCAACTTGCTGATGCAGTTGTTTTTCGTGTTCATTTCCTTCTTTCAGTATCGAAAACATCAATATTGAGCACCCTTTTTATTTTGTATGGTATACACAAATAATTTTTGGATATGAATAAAAATGATTAACTGTCAGTAAAAAGTCCCTCTTAACCAGCTAAATGCTGCCCTTAAGAATGAATACAGTTCTGAAATAAAAGTTGTTTTGATTGTAAATTTTCAATTGATGCCTTATGAGTTGTAAATATTCTGCGAGAAAAAATATGTGAATACAGATGCTTAATTTATTAAAGAGAAGGGAATCAAAGTGTGCTCTTCTCGTATTATGGCCACTGTGTTTGAATAGAACATGTATAACATAACTATTATTAAATACAAATTAAATAGAATCGGCAGCCACGTTTCCCCTTACTGACAGTGCTTAGTCTGATGTGAGACATCCAAGGGAGTAACGAGAACACTTAATATAGTTTTACCCACATTTTTAAATAAATTCATTTTAATATGTGCGAAAACTGAGAAAAGGTCTATTTTCAGTTTGCGATGCGCTCGTATTAGTGGCGTCTCTGATCGCATCAAGGGGACGCTAAAATCGTTAAATTATAATAAAAACAGGCAACACTTAGAGTTCTTCTTTTCAGTTCTGTTGTATGACTGTTCGATTTTATGGAGAAGTTTCTGTTTTGGATTAAGCAAAATGCCAGATTTGCGATGATTTTGAAGCTGCACGCGCAGAAAAATGGCGCTATTTAATTGCTTTATACTCTCACAAGGCACGTTCGATTTTAATGAAAACTGGATACGTGTGCTAACTACTGTAATAATTGTAGCGGAATCCACGGGGAGTAATCAATATTTGTTATCAACGTCATAATCACAAACTTTGATAAGGAACCGTTTTGCAAGTTGCATTCGTTACGAAGAAAAACGTGAAACTTAAAAATCAACTGTTGCTTTCTATTCTATTCTCTTTTAAACAATTTAGGCTGGATGTTAATCTGGACGGCCTCGGTCATTTTAAATTTGGCTGTTCAACGATTCCCATATTTAGGGACGGCTGCAGATACACAAACTCTTTCTTATTCAGTGAATGATTTACTGGTTCCTCCGCTTTGTTGTTTACAATCAGAAGCTTTTCAAAGGAGCAAAGAAAGAGAGTTTACTGTTAAATTTAATTCATTCAAGCATATGTAATTGTTGTTAAAAGTCAATGTAAGAATGACCAATAATATTCCAGTATTATTAAGAAATTTCAGCTAAACTGCTTTAATATAAAGAAGTGAGCAAGCTTGATGAATACCAATTTTTTCCTAATTTTGGTATACACGAAAATCACAGCTGGAAATTTCTTATTTCGATTGTCTGAAAGCTGCAGGTACATGAGGGGATACATTTTTCTCTTCGTGTTGTGTTTTCATGCCAAAAGTTGAGGCATAATGCCAAGGAAATCAGCTTTGACTATCCCATAGAAAGGCTGCTCGATAAGTTAAGCATAACTTCAATTCTGTTTTAGTAGGAATTTCCGTTCTGCTTGGTGGGTAGTTTGTTCAATTGGTAAGATAAAGGATTTTAAAATGTGTATAACTCCTAGTAAAACCATTTCAGCGTAAAATAAAATTGAAAAGGCACTGGGACAGAATATGCTGAACTTTGAAGATCCCATCTCTTTGGAAACACGGTGACCTTGCTGCAACTGGCATGGTTTGACCATAAGATTAGATTTATAAAATTTGCATCTTTCAGAACCATCAATGATTTCCCCTTCTTTTAGTTCTGCTAATTCCCAATTTGTGTTAAAAAATGATCGCGGTTTATGTTGGTTAAACATTTGTACTCAATAATACTGAAGGAGCGGTTTATCAAAACCAAAGAAATTACTCTGATCAATCACAAAGGACGCGAATTAACAGCGCAATAAACCAAACATATTACAAAACAATTGAATGTAGCCGACGGTAATGGCGGATGATTGCGCTCTGATTGTATATCTCATTAGTTGAGAAAGTAATGCGAATTTTGCTAACCAACTAAAGAGTGAGGTGAAGAAAAACAAAGATAAATTACTTTCGACAATAAACATAAAGCTACTGTGATAGCTGAGTTAATCTTTTGTCCCACGATTGAGTCACAAAGATGTGGATCGCGACGTTTCGACCGCTATACTGCTAGTCTTCATCAGGCGATGGTGTCGACTGGTTGCGTGTGAGAATAAGAAGCACCGTAGCTGGACGTGATTGGTGCGTTTCGATTCTCGCTTAGGCTGTTGTTGATTGGAGGATTTCGATCCTTGTCGTTCAGACTAGAAATTGTTCCCTCAGCGGTCCGCTTTGGTACTTATTGGCTGTTGTGTTGTATGATCGTGGGCATCCACGCTTCAGGAATTTCAATTCCACTGTCCCTGTTAATGCTGTTAGGGTGAAGTCTTATGTGAATATCCTCTTTAACCCTACGGTCAATAAATTTAACTTCGTCCCAGAGCGGATAAGTGTCCGGTCGCGTTGACATGTTCTGAAACGGCGGAGGATTGGGTTCGAGCAAGCCGTATGTCTTTATCGTGTTCCTTAATCCGTTCATGCATAGATCTTCCCGTCTCTCCAATATAAACCTTACCCCATTCGCAGGGAATCTTGTAGACTACTCCGTCTTGTTTTACTAGATCGACAATGTCCTTAGGTCACACCAGGTGTGATCTAAGAGTTGTGTCAGATCTGAAAACAGTCCATATGCCTTGTTGTTGTAGGCAACGGCGAAGAGCCTCCGATGTGCCTTTGACGTATGACAAAACCACAGTAGATTTAATTCCGGGTTCAGGTTCTTTAGTGGTTGTTCGTCCCTTGGTTTTTGTAAGATTTTTTACAAACGAAAACGGATAACCATTGGAAATAAGGACCGATGAGAGGTGTTTCTATTCATGAGAGATAACTGATGGTTTTGTTTTGACGTGTTTGGATCGATCGTACAGACACTTGACAATACCGCGTTTTACAGATTGCGGGTGGTGTGAATCATACGCTAGGTACTGGTCAGTGTGTGTAGGCTTTCCGTAAACACTGGTAGAGAGATATCCATTCGTACCCTTGATGATCAACGTATCAAGGAAGGGAATTGAGTTGTCATTCTCAGTTTCCATTATGAAACGGATCGTCGGATGTTGACCATTGAGGTGTTGTAGGAACGAGTCAACTTTGTCACGATTTAAGATGGTAAAGGTGTCATCCACATAGCGTTTCTAGATCTTAGGTGTACAGGGCGTCGATGTCAAAGCCTGCTCCTCAAAACCCTTCATGTAGAGGTTAGCTATCACTGTGGATACCGGGCTACCCATGGCTGCTCCTTCTTGCTGTTCGTAAATCAGTCCATCATACTGGAAATATGTGGATCTAAGAACGATACTCAAGAGGTCTGCAATATGCGTAGAAGTTAGAGTCGTGCGGTTGGCAAGGCACGGGTCAGCTTCTAGTTTTCGCAGTGCAGTCTGTACTGCTCCTTTATTGGAACGTTCGTGAACAGAGACACTACGTCGAAAGACACTATGATCTCGTTTTCTAGTACCCTTTCACCGTTCACAATGGACACAAAATGAGCTGAGTTGTCAACTGTGTACTCTGAGTTCCCTGTTAGGGGAGATAATACATCGGCTAAGTAGGAAGACAGATCATAAGCAAAGATGTTTACACAAGAGACTATAGGTCTCAGTGGTGTGTTGGCCTTGTGTATCTTGGGAAGGCCATAAATTCTAGGTGGTTGCTTATGCTTGGTCCTGATCTTGTTATACACAGAATCTGTCAGGTGTCCACCTCGCTTCAGGCTCAGAAGTTTTTCAGTCAACTTTCGGCTTAAGCGGTGCGTTGGGTCCTTCTTAAGAAGTCGGTATGGACCAGCCTCAATCAGTGCCTTCATCTTATCATGATAGGTGAAATGCGACATGTACTCAAAGGTTTGAAAGAGGATGCCTCCATCATGATTCTCCCAGCAGATAAAGGTCGTGCCAGTGTAGTGCTACATAAGAACACCTATCATGATAAGATGAAGGCACTGATTGAGAAAAAAGCGAGCCAATAAAGGAACAGAAGTAATACAAGCGAAGCTATGGTGCTGAGTACATTGCACCATAAGTCAAGAAAGGACACAAGCAAAGACGGGCAAGCGATGTCCTTTCGTTTGGAAAAATGCTAGAAAGAGCAGTTCATGGCAGAAGTTTCGAAAGGTTACTTTCAAACGTTATTTGCAAAGCAAATGCGTTTTTTCCCGCGCTAAGGCCTTTCATTTCTATTTTTTCTATTCAACTAGCAAATGTACTCTGAGTATCGCTGGTAATTCGTAACTTTTCCGTTCAACTCTTCAGAACGTTTCTATCGTACAGATAAAACCAGAAGAAACATTACGATACAACACTTTAAACAAAATTCAGTCACTAGTTCGGGTTGAAGTACTGAATTATTTAATAAATAGCCTCATCATTGTATAAATAACCTTTGATCATGTTCGGTATCCTGCAGATGTGGTCTGTGTTAGCTGCGATAGTTGGTGATATTAAATTTCGCAAAAACTGTCAAGTAATGAAGTGTGACTGATCGATAACATTGATTTAAGCAAGCCACGTGAGATTCGTAATGCTTCTTCCATCAACACTTTCTATTGTCCTCAATTTTTACTGGGCATTTAAATCGGTCATTTCAAATGACCGAACTCTAAGTAACTAAGGCTTGCGGGATCAAGTAGGAAAATAAAACATTATTAGAAATCTGCATTAAACTCTTTTAAAGGTCACTTCCAGAACGCTTCTTACAATGCTGTTATTCAATGAGGGGAAATTAATTTGATTTGAGCATCTAAATCTCTATACTCTTTTAGTCATTATTCATCTATTTATTCATTCAATAACCAAATATATTTGTTTGTGATTACTCATTTGCGTTATTATTTTATTGTTGTCAAACCTGCAAGCGTAAATGATCGATACGTCAAGCTTAACTCTGCCCCTGTGTGTTTTGGCACTAAGGACAGCCAGTTTGGCTCCTTCAAAGCTTCAGCTGGCGGCAATCTAATGAAAGTTAAGCTTGTTCATCTGTATGGCTATGTTTCCTGTTTGGATGGCCATGATAACTATTGGTCTTACTGGGGCTGCGACTATTACTTCATAAAAGGAAACGCGGATTATACCGACGTCTCTCTGACAACCGCCGCGGACAATATCCTTTAATTTCCTTTCGAGTGAGATTGGTAGAAATGATAAATGGAGTCTAATCCCCGGATACAGTTCGCGTTCTCCTCAGCTTGTCATGTCAATTTATGACACCCCTCTGGCGGTGGCCACTGGTCAAGAACTGCGAGTGTGGTATACTCAGGATTTGATTAATGGCCCCGAAAGCGACAATGGCGGAAGAGTCTGCGCTGATGTTTTTGGCCATTTCATGTAACGCCCATGCCTTGGCCTCCTTTGCTTGTGTATTCCTAATTTAGCTGTAATACTAGAAAAGAAGAGAAATAAAAGAAAACAAGCGAAAAGAGATATGAATATGTGAATGATCATAGCAGTTATGAACAGTAAGCAGTAGTGAAAATAGAGCCTGAAAAAAATTCAGGCTTCTGCGTGAGCCAGTGGAGCGCTCTACCAAATGAGCAAGCAAGCCAACTGGAAGCTGGTCATTTTGTTGGTTGGTAATATACCCGTGAGTGACGAACAAATGACTATGAATGTATGAAAATCATATATTTTAGCTGCATGTGAGCTACTACTGCATGTGAACACTACTTAAGCAGTAGTGAAAATAAAGCCTGAAAAAAATCTGCGATGCTCATTCACATATTCATTCTTTAATCGCAAAGTTCAAATATATTATTTTCACACATTCAAGCGCACCACGTGAGAAGCGTGCGCGCGCTCAAATCTCTGGATACTTCATAAAGAAAATAAAGTAAAAACAATAAAATATGTGTGATTCAATTCATATTTGATAAAATGCCGTACGTTACAAATTTAATATTCTTTCAAATTTGATCAAAATTGTAGCAGACCGTAATACAGTAATGTGTTGGAAAATAAATCTTACGCTTTGGCTCTTAATTATATTGATACCGATATTGTCGTTTAGAAGTTTAAGTCCATGCTCAACAATTCTGAAGAGAAACAAAGGATATTGATTTTATAAACCACTAAGTTATTTCCTTTATCGGTGGCCATGTTGGTGGCCAGGAAAGAAAATTACCAATATGTCAGGCACAAACGAATTCTTGTAATATTCGGAAAATTGTGTTCACTAGTACATTGTTCTGTCGAGTCCTATAAAGCAAGGGATTTTTTTCTTTGTTTATTATTTTTTTTTGTCTTACCTGCCATTTAAGCACCCTTTTCTTCTGAATTTCATTCACAAAAGCATTTCGTTTTTTGTTGTTGTAGCGAGCATGGTTCTATCCATAGCACTGCTTCCATCTAATCTCAAAGCAAGATTTTAGTCCGTTTGGTCAGAGAAAATTATCAAAAGTACTGTCTTTAGGCGTATATATTATTATATATATTATATAATATTATATATATTATATATATTCCCGACCCAGATAATAGCATTTTCGTTCGTTACAACAATTTAAGTTCTACCATTACGCAAATTTTTCTTCACATCTGCCGTATACAGTAAGTACGGTTAGCGATTTCACTGCCATAAAAGGGAGTTTGAACATTTTATGACCCATGATAGGATTTTAGGAGCTACAGCCGTCATCAATTTAACAATTTCCCCGTAGCCAAGACAAAAAGCTTCGCATGTTCGCCTCTAAACGGGTTACTTCTGATCAGTAGTATATGAACTTGCATGTGGGCGATGAATCACTTGCAAGCGTATTTTCAAAGTTTTCAAAATTGCCCAAATTGCATAGCCTCAATATTAGGCGAGTCCTTTCAGAAGAAGCCATTCTCAAATCGATGACTGCTGAGCGGTTTGCCAGAGGAAGGGTTTATGGCGCCATTGAAGTGTTGATGCCTTTCCTTTGCGTATAATTAAATGGAAGGTGCATTCACGTCGAGTTTTCAAGCTAGCCACAGTTAAACATAAAATTAAGAGTGTTTTTTTAAATAGAACAAAATAATAATAATAATAATAATAATAATAATAATGAAAATAATAACTGCGAGGATCATTCACATCTTAAATAATAACAATAAGAATAATAATAGTAATAATAATAAAAGACCCCTTCAAAATGTCATTAGGGACGGAAAAGTTATCACCCACAAACACGCATTTATGTTGTGTTAAAGCAGCAGAATTTGCAGTCTTTTGAATGGACCTTAGCAGCACCCAAATTAGAGGAGCAACTTCGGGCGCGCGCGTGTCTTTCGCTCGCCCTAGAATCCATCGCCGAAATTAAAGACTACTCGCAGTCTACACCCAAAATTGCATGTTGTAATTTCCTTCACAGAATACATGCACAAACACGTAAGGGAATATGAATATCTGGTATCTGTCTTTAAACTAAATGCTCCTTTGGACTTACCCGGATTAGTTCCGTCTTAGAACTACCAATTATTCAATCAAAGCTTCAATGCTATGCTGTCATCCTATGTTATACTATGACAGCCATTCAATAACCTTACGAAATACACTATATAATATATTCAGGCTTCTTAAACATCTTTAACGCTCGATCTTTCATTGGATTCTAGAAGTACACATAACATTTGACACGTAAACCTAGCTCCCATTTCTCATATGGCTCTGTCGTAGAGCATCCGAAGAACTAGTCAGCAGATGATAGGTACAACTCGTTTCGGTAAAACTTGGAAGTTATTTCCTAGATCCTTGGGAGAGGAGAGTAGCAATAGTATTGACTTTCGGCGTGTGAGGTTCACCATGCCAATTTAATGAGTCCATGCTCTGCGCACAATTTACCCAATAAAAAACTAGTGAGTAATGAACTCATATTGGAATCGTAATAATGGGCTCACTTAATACGCTCTCATCCAGTCTCGTGTCATGAACGGGTACTGTTAAGACATTTTCAAGTATGGTCAAGTTTTTTCATCTTTATTTTCCACTGCTCAGCTTTTCGCGCGTTATCTAACTTTGGAGTGTTAGAAGGTCGCACCATTATAGGAGACAACGATCCATTACAAATTGGATTAAGTCAATATATAAAGGAAGAATCAAGCAACCTCTTTAATTAGTGTTATGCTCACTATGAATAAAACCAAGCAACATCAAACATTGCAAATGAAAATGATAAGCATTAAGCGAACATGTCGACATAAAAGTGGGCACCATCAGTGTCGACTCGTGAGACGGTTTGCCTTTCTTCTGGTGTTGAACTAGACGAAAACTCAACAAAACACGTGTTTAGTGAGTAGCTTGGTCGTTAGTCTATGTACTTAACCAAGCAAGGGAAACAACTGTTGCAGAAACTTACATGAACTCTTAAAAAGTTAAATTGCAAACAATATAACAGTTTTTCTTGCTTAGTACACTATTTTCTTTGCACCGAAGCAGTTAAAATGTAGACCGCACAAAGGAAAATGACTGATTGCAGCATTTGCCTTTTGTTTGGAGGGCCTCCAATGCATTGTAATTTTGATATTTCAAATAGCCAAATATCGCTTTAAATTTTCCCAATAACTAAAATTAATTCACTTTATTTTCTGAAAGGACTCAAACCGAGATCGGCAGGCGATTTCAGAAAAAAAAACAAACACCTCGGAAATTCGGAATACAGTTCAATTCCTGATATGTATTTAAGACTTAAGTCACGGTTGTGAGCTGCTCAAGCCGAGTTAGCTCGCGAAATAACCCTCCTTAAGACTATGCGCAGGTCTGGGAAAAAGGAACAAACATTTTGTCTATTTGCGTTATATTTTCGTTTTGGTTTTCCTTGAGAACACATTGAAACTCAAATTTGCACTACGATTCTCTTCCTCAGCTTATACTCAAAGAATTTTTCAGTTATCCCCACGAGTACCAGGCGGTGACAAAAGCTGTTTTCTCCTTCTCCATTGAACTATAAGAGAGTAAGACTAAAGCACCGACTCATGAATGCTATATCGAAAAACACTTATTCCTTTGAGGTGACAAAATGAATGACATTTCTTGCCCAATTGATTCGATCTGTCCGTTCGCAAAATCATCTAGATTAAAAAACAAATGAAGTTCACTATACAGAGAAAAAGATTAAATTTTTGCAGCACAACAAGAATTCATTAAAAATATCACTTTTATAATTTGGGAAAATGTATGCAAAATAATACTCGCATGCAAAAATAACGTCTACTGAACAATTGATGTTAAATGCAGTGCTTACACTGTCTGTCCTTCATCCGGAATTGGAGGTGGGAGGGAGGGGGGGTGGGGTGGGGGTAAAAATACCTTTTTTGTGGAAAGCAAAGAAAAAATATAAAGTAATGTTGGAGTACAATAAAGAACGAAGTAGTATAGTTTTGCAAGTTGCTAAATGTGTACTTTTTCCCTTTCAGATCTGTTGTTTCCACCGTTTATGTTCTTTACTATGAAGACTGTTGCTATTATTGTGACAATTTGGTTTGTCGTTGGGACATCAGAAGCTGGTCCCTTGAAACGTGAGTGACAATACCTCAGTCTTCTGACCATAAACTAGCAAAGAAGTTTATCTAAGGGAGTGCCATTGAATTAATAAGAGGAGGCGGAAGTTAGTATCATTTGGACAAAAGGCCCATGCAAAGCATCATTGTTGACGTTTGAACACTGTGTTAATGTTGATGCCATTTTTGGAAGTTGAAACAAAAACAACCCGGAGTTAAAAGAACCCAAAACGATATCCAAACGGGCCTAACAAGTAGGACCCTGCAAGAAGTTTGGATGTTTTTGGCCCGCAATGATGGCAGCGTTTGCACCGACCTTTAGAATTAGGTATTTTGGCCAAGGATCAGGTTAATACACAGCACTGTATGATAGGGTCTTGAATATTATGTTTGGTGGATGGATGGACGGACGGACGGACGGAAGGCTGGATGGATGGACGAACGAACAAAAGTTCGGAAGGACGGACTGTTGGATGGATGGATGGATGGATGGATGAATTAATTGATGTGTTTTTTTCAAACGGACATCCAATAGGGTTATGACGTTACCAAGCAGTTTTTCCTTTCGTTTTTGATGAATGCATTTTACGATTGTTATAAAAGATTTTTTTATCACTCTGTTTAAGCCATGGTTTAAAAAATGAGGCGCAGCACATTGGGAACGTTTATGGAGACTGCAATTGTAATGCACTGTCTTTTTTTGTCTTTTGTTTGTTTATTTTCTTTAATTTCAGAATTAAAGGCGCAAATTAGTGAATCGACAAAGGAAGGGAGCCCCCTGATGCAGAAGCAGGCTGATGCAGGTTGGGTGTTTGGCTAAGAAAAAAACATGAAAACATGTGTCTTTAAAAAATACTCACCATAGTCAAAAACAAATAAACCACTCTACTGGGTTATTATCTTTTACCGGTTATTGGCAAATACCTCCAGCCCCCAGAAATTTACTGATGTCGTTAAGGCAAGTGGCTATTCAAATCATCCACAATAACAACAAAATATTTCTCCAACTAACTTTGGAGATTGTTAGCATTATTACGCCACTTGATCTGTTTCAAGCAACCGCAATCAGAGATAATTTGGGGATGAACGATAACCACAAGTTTTTATCCTTGGAAAGGTAAAAATCTTTGACGTTAGTACCTTTTTCTAGCAATATCAAGCATTACATTGTGTACTAAAGCAGTACTTTACAACCCATTTTACATGCACCATGGTTATTTCCAGCGTGGCTCACTGTTTATTCACCCATACAAGAATATTGGTTGATTATGCAATTGATTCCTTACTTTTCGTCATTTTTGCCCAAACATACAGATCCAAACGCCCCCTGGGTCAAACTGAATGTCAACCCAGTGTGCTTTGGCGGCAGAGGGTCTCATTTTGGTGCATTCACATCTTCTAAAGGCGGCAACCTAATGAAGATAAAGCTGGTTCATCTGTACGGCTACATTAACTGTGTTGGTACCAAGTCCGAATTCTGGTCTCACTGGGGATGTGGCTATTATGTCCATCGTGGAGTCGCGGATTGGACTGCCATCTCCGTGACAGATGCAGCCAACACCGAACTTTTCCCGCCAAGCCAGATCAATAGAGGCTCGGGACACTGGGCCCTGATTCCCGGATACAGCTCGCGTTCACCTGAGCTTGTCATGTCGATTTATGAAACCCCTGTATTCGTGGCCGCTGACCAACAGCTTCGTGTCTGGTACAGCGAGGATTTGTTTAACGTATCGGAAGGGGACAACCATGGCAGGGTCTGTGCTGATGTTTACGGTTACTTTATGTGACAGAAATGAACATCCAGCATACTCACGTGCATTTCCCTTTATTTAGCTAGATTGATGTATCAAAAGAGGAAATAAGCTAGAAAGCAGAGAAAAATACATTTTGGCCTCATTATTGTCCTCGCTTTCTCCAGTTGTGAATGAAATGCAAACCTTTTAAGACAAAAGGTCTTTTAATTCAAAACATTTCAAAGGCACGCATACCCGCCCTGAAAGAGGCGTTTTGTTATCCATTCAACATGCCGACAACCTTGAAAATATGAGACTTATACTCTAGTATATAACTTTACCACCTGCAGTCCGTGTCATTTAGCGAGAATTTTCAATTATTATTATTATCATTATTATTATTATTATTATTATTATTATGAAGTTTGTAGTTATAGTTTAATACCAGGTGTTACGAGTCAGAGATATAGTCCAGGAGGTGTTATTTTGGAAATTGGTGAAGATCTTCATTGAGTCACCAACACAAAACTGTTTTCGAGTAAGAAGATGGAGTGTTTTTCTCCTTCATGTACAATCCGCCTGTATTTCGGGGGCTGCTATTCCGCACGTTTTCATGCGCGTCTCAGCCAAATTTAAAACCGACTTTTATCCCTGTCATTGATCTCCCCTTTATCGGAAGGAAGGTAAATTGATGGTGTGTTGGGACTGGGAAGCCGTTTATCCCCAATTTGAGAGTAGTGAAATAAATTAATGGAAGGACGTTCTTTTAGTGAACTTTAACCATTTCTAACTTTAGAGAATTTGGACGCAGGGATGCCTCACTTTGAGCAATTAGGAGATAATCAAGAAACACAAATTTTAAAACATATCTCATTAAAGCCCTAAAGGTGTAAGGTTTCCTATATAATAAGATTTTAGAATTGTTTCGCCACACAAGATACAAACTGAATCAAGATAGAATGAGGTAAGAGAACAGATCCCCCATACATAGGCCTCTTCTAATGATAATTTTTTTTTAATCTATTTTAGCTTATGGTTCAGCCGCGCAGCTATTTTAAGCAAGGCACTTGATTGGCCAGTTGTAATGACGTAGTGAAATTTCAAATATCCGCGGCTTGAGCAGTTTTTGAAAAAATGGCCTCCCTAGTAGAGAGATTACGTTCGTCGCCGAATCTCAAAACTTTGTTATTTCGTCGGCGAATTTCAAACTCAAAGGGAAAAAGCCGATCAAATGCATATACATGTCTCAAAATCTGACGGAAAGTTGTCAAAAAGCTGTCAAGAAAACGTCAAAAACTAGCGCCCTTCACGGTTCATTTGAAAGATACAGATCTTCGCCCAAAGACTGTAAACAATGAAGTTCACCGTATAACTTGAGTAATTTTCGAGTTTTATTTGTTTGAACCGGTAGGAATCCGCGTTTGGATGTCAAAAACAGCGAAGTTTGTTGGCTGGCCTTGGTAATTTTATAGTGGACCGCTCTGTTTATGCTCATGTGATTTCAGAAGCACTGTCTTTGTTATAATTAACAGCATGTTTTGCCGCTGAGAATCTTTAATTGAAGAAGCTTCATCGCTGGACATGGGAAGTAAAAGGGAA